>ANSM01000605.1:0-24968 GCA_000347735.1 Cercospora canescens BHU | reverse complement strand
CGTGGCGTGCGGCTCAGGGGGAGGGGGTTGCTGCATGCGCAGCAGCTGCTGCGCCCTCATTGGCACTTTTCGCTCAAGTACCTCCTCGGCACCCACGTCGACCAAGGTATTGTGCAATTGTAGTCTCCTGCTCGTCTCAACAGGGCGGATCCTCTGAGTCTCTGCGCTGCAGTCGTTAGTCTCGTGGTGCCAGCCTTGCATGGTGCTCGACTTCTCCTTAACGATCTCGAAAAAATCACCAATGCACCGGATACCGTCGCGCGGCTGAAAGGAGAAGCTGACTCCATCATAAAGAACCTGAGCTTGCTCAATGACATTAGAGAAGCGGAGTGGTTATCCCTAGGACCGAATGTGGCCACTCAGTCGGAGGCCACTATCCGAAGCTGTGAGAAGGCCTGCGACACGATCCGCGTTGACATTCTACACTGGACGAAGCGATTGGATGGAGGCAAATTGCGTTGGCTCGATCGGGTGAAGGTCGGATTTTTCCGCGATAATCAGCTCCAGGCCCATTTCGACAGACTCCAAACCCACAAGCTGAGCTTGCAATCGATATTAGGGATCGCCACCTTGTATGTATAGACTTGAAAGCGAAGGGAGCCAGAATCACTGATTTTTCGTAAGATATTCTGCTATTCGCAATTCACAAATGACGGATGAACTTCGGAGCCAAGTCTCATCGCAGCAGAGTCAAATCGTAGCTAGAAGCAATGCTACCCAGACAGAAGTTGAAGTAGTTCAGCGTAGACTGGACGGACTACAAATCCGTCCAATTTCCGGACCTGGTTCCGGCACAGAGGACGCCGACGAAGACGACCGCGGCGCCGCTGCAACGAATTTGAAAGACCTTCTGGAAGCAGTCAAATTATCGCAAGCCCTGCTACGGGAGCTGCTCTCAAAAGCGGAACCTGTCGAAGTTGAACGTAATGCACAACGCAGCGGCACGATAAATATCACCTTCGGTACGAACCAGAAAGGCATGCAAATCGGCGTCAGTCACGGCCAGATATCTTTCACTAGCGGCAATTGAGTCTCTATCTTTATAGCATCCATAGATTTGTCACTCTGGCAGTTTTAAGAGGAGACAGCAGTAATTGTTCTCGAATCATGGCGCACGTTCAATGGCATCAATATTGATCTGAGCCTGCCTTCTGTCGAGTTATCACTGTTCTGAGATTCAGTTGCCTTTGCATTCATTCTACTGAGTCTTAGTACCTCTGGCTGACTGACTACATGTCCGTCATGGCGAACATCTAATGAGCTCATTCTGACTTCGGCTTTACTGGATCCTACGCGCTCAGTATTCGGGTACCTGTCAGCTGAGTGCTTTCGGTGCTTGATCTCACTGTGATGAGGTCGGAATGTGAATAAAACAAATGAGGCTTAAGATGTACGAGAATGCAATCTGTTTGGATCCCGCAGCTTTGACCGTCGCAACTGGTATCCTCTCGGACCCTGACTGCTGACTCTGCGAGAAAGGACTACTAGGGCCAATAGTCACGCTGGTTGGCGTGGCCGCCGATGTCAGCGTTCCTATTCCAGTAGACTCCACGACTGACGTGCTTCCAGGGCTCCCAAACACTGTTGAAGAAGTCGTCACAAAGATTGTCGTAGTAAGTGATGCGACGATCTGAACTGTTAGACCTGCAGTTGCCGTGCAGCCCCAATTCGTAAGAGTGGGACCATCACCTACGCGCTCGTGCAGTACGCAATATTTCGAATTAGTGCTTGTGCTGCATAATTGTCAGTATTCCTTCACGATTGGCGATGAGATAGGGCACACCATGCTTGGAGTCCAGCATTCGAGACACCGTCGTCGTCACACCCTGCCGAGTCGTCGTTGCAGGCGCTGAAGAAATTACAAGCCGTCAACACTGTCGACGAGCCGGTCGTGACAGCTGACCGGCAGCATCCAAAGGCTCCAGCGGCAGTTTGAAAACCACAGTATAATGGACAGGTGACGGTACTCTCTGCAACGAGGTCAGCTCACACAGAATTTGCAGTCTTGATGAACGCAGCTGAGCAGAGTCGATGGAGCCGCAGACCGACGTTGGGGCGTCATTCCGCCGTCTGGCAAGCCAGTCATGGGACGGCAAGTCCAATACTGAATTCGAAAAAGACGCATTGCCAATGTGAATATTGTGCGGCTCGTCCCTGACTACGGTGGCTCTCGCAGAAATCGCTGCGATGGGACGAGCCACGCAAATCCAGAACGTTCTGACAGCGAGGTTGCGCACCATTGTCAAGTCTGAAATCTAGTTGAAGGGCAGAGTGACGAGGTTGCTACTGGTGTCCAAGCCATATTGGGGAGCTCTAGAGCCAACGCTTTTTGAAAGCAATGACTTGGCGAACTCAGCCATCATTTTCGGAATTGATTGTCCATACGATGTAGCGAAGCCGCACGAAGTCCTATCCATCATCTAAATATGTTATGTAGTGATTGCCTGCACCCGAACATCAGAATCTTGCAGGGCTGGCCATTGCAAAGGTTACCAAAAATGGATGTGGCGTGACCGCGTGAAGCCACCGTGATTCTCGTCGCATAAGCTCCAATTGCGGCCGGTCCAAACACATGTCCAGATTACGGCCCTGAAACTGTGTCGAATCAGCCGCTGACAGGTAGAATGTTGGCTGCATCAAAGCTGCCCTTTGAGGCTCCTAGATGTCCTGCTATTTGCACGGCGATAAGCTGCACAAGTTCCCCACCCAGTCGGTCCAAAATTTGGTTCCGAGAGCTACAGGATGTGGCTTGATGGTGCGACGTGACCGGCCTCCGTTGTGAGGCCGCATATCACACGTCTGCGCTCTTTGAAACTAAGCTCTTCCAATTCAGCAGCTCTCGGAAGAACTGGACTATCATTCTGCTCTCGTTCAAGGAAGATGCCATTTGCAGAAAATACAGCCTACTACTCCCCCATTGGGAGCTCTTATCCTTGGAGGCCCGGAGCCCTTCGACAGTTTCCTGTTCTTGGAATCATTCAGCTCGTGGGCGCCATTATTGGTATCGGTGCGGCTGTCGCGGTTCTCGTAATTTCTGACGAAGCTCTCATCTCCGACTGGAAGTATTCCCCAGCCGTATATCTTACTATCTCGTATACCATAAGCAACATTCTACTTGGTGCAGCATTCAGTCAAGGCGTTACGGTAGGACAAGTCTCTCCTCTTGTTCAGATTCTCTGGCTGACGAAGCACTCGGTAGCTCACGTGGTGGAACAAAGCAACCAAGGAGGGCATCGTTCTCGGCGACCTCCATCGGTATCACGCCCAGGGCACCGGAGCGTGGGCAGCACTCACTGCTGGGAAACATTTCAGCTTCATCGCGTTCGCTACAATATTTGTGACATTGGCTCCGATCAATGGTCCACGGCTCCAGCGCTCATCCACGATTGGCTCAAAGTCTCTCTACTCGCAGGCAAGTCTAGGGGTACCTATCACCCGTGCGCTCTATGATGGCACAGGCTTCATTTAGGGACGTGCTTACGATGTGCCACTATTCACTCAGCCCTTCAACGACGTTGTGCAAGTAGGTGTAATGCAGGTATATGGCTGCGATGATCTTGCTGAAGTGTCACAGGCCTACTACCGAGGAGACAAGATCGCCGCGAATGATACAGGCTGCCCCGGTGATGCGACGTGCACAGGTCGTCTGGCTGGAGCAGCCTTGCCGTCAATTGCTCCACTGCCAGCGTAGCTTACGATCTAACCACATCCACCATCAATGACGCCGAAGGTAATACTGAAGTAAACTGGGCCGCTCTCAACGGAACCGACGTTTTCATGAGTACGTTCTTTTGGAGTTCTGGCTTTCCGGGGAACATCTCTCTAGGTGTTCAATTCAGAGATACTCCTGCAATCACAGATAAACTTGTGGTCAAGAACTGCTCTCTACAGACTGCAACCGTACATTACCCTGTGTTGATAGACGGCAACAGCTCCACAATATCGTTAGCAGCGAACTCTTCCATCTTTGACGATATTCTGCTGTCCACGAATCAGTACCCGCCCGAGATTAGTTACGGTCAGAGGTCTGCAATTGGCGGCTATGCATTTGCCCTGGCCACCCGGTTTAACGCTTGGACGCACTTACGTTGGGTCGGCGGTAAGCTAGAGATGAGTGACTGATGCATATTTACTGATTGTTAGTGCAGCTGCTGGCTACGAGCTTGAATCGCAAGGCCCTGTCGGCCCACAATTCGCAATAACAAACGACACAAAGGACGATTTCTTTGGGGCCGGGTCCAGTGTGGTCTTCAACGACCCAACATTTTACCTGCTGAATCAAGCAAGAGAGCTGATGTTCCGCACTGCGCTGGCACATGGCAACTCATCGTCCATTGAAAGCGTGCAGGACGCTTCACAGGTCCGGAAGGCCAGTGTTTACATCTCGGACTACGACTTCCTAGGGATCGCAGTGGCTATCTCTGGGCCTTGTGCTAGCTTCTTTCAACGGTTATTGGTTGGTCACATCGCATCCCAAGCTTCGGATTCCCTTACTGACAATAGTGACACAGGCACCTCGGACGTGAAGTTACGATGAGTCCTGTCGAGATAGCCAAGGCTTTCAATGCACCATTGCTTGCTGATGAAGATTCTAACGCCACGGCTAAAGAATTCGTGAAATCTGCTGGCACGAAGCCCGTTCAGTATGGTCGGGTCGTAGAAGAATCCATTGAGATGGGCGGGAAGTATGGAGGTTCTGTTCAGGTCGTAGCAGCTGAGCACAGTGGAAGTATTTTCAAGATAGCAGATCCTGCACAGGTCAGATCATTGAGGTGGTAGCTGCCTTTCTCGCGAATCCTCTTCAATTTTCCCCAGCGTAGATCGAGGCAAATGGACCACAATGATTCCAAACAGGAATTCCTACTTTCTATACAATCATGTGACTGTTACTTGGCTCATCCATTAATGAGTAATTCATTTCGACTCGTCCCATCGTATCCAGCTCGAAGCCGAAGCGGAACGCGAGGCCCAGTCTCCTCCATCCCAGTATCACAGGAACTGGAACCGCAGTCGTGAGATATAATGCACCTTCTATCAAACCACGGTCATTCGCAGACTTGCTGCCAACTTGAGCGCCTGTCTGGCTGTAATTTGCACAAGGTGTAGCTACGATGCAACCATTTTGTGCGCCCGGCCTATTCCATGCGATTAATCGAGAATAGTCGAGGATGTTGTGTCATTGCATTAGCGCCAGGTCATTCTGCTGGATCCCAAGTGAGCATCTTACTGATGAAGTCCACGAAGCCTACCCGCTCGTTCTCTCCCATGAAATTCGCCAAGTCATATAGGCTTTGTGGCGATGGGACAGCATATATGTGAAGAGATTCGCCTATTTCGAGACATTAGCAAGGACAATGAAGCCAAACTTTTTGGAAACTCTGATATACCAGAGGTCGTGTCGAAATCTGGTCCACCATAGAATGAGCATGCGTCGGAACAGAGCTCGCCTTTTGAGTTCTCGAGGGCTGGTGTCCACTTCCAGGCAACTTGCAGTCACTGCACGACTGGAATACACGTCTGTTGGTAATCTCCTTAAACATCAGCTCAGAACCCTGAAGCTGCTGAGCCTTGTCGGGCGAGATGGATTCATCCCCAAAACTGACGAGAATATTGTCTGGCTTCAAGTCTGTTTCGTTGGTACTGTAATATTCTATCGTCAGTATTCGAGGACCTCTCGGTACGGGTGATGTTACACCTTGTGTGCAGATAGTCAAGCCCAATCAGCAACGCTTGAGCATATACCTTCACGAGTGGAATCGGCATGCGGCCACCCAGAAGTCTCCATTGAGATACGAAGTCTCTTGAGGTGGGTGATGCACGAGACACATATATCTCCCGACTTTTGTCCTTGTCTCGAAGCTATTGATCACTTTCCTAACGGAACGAAGTCATCTATGGGTGGGAGCCGTTGTGTAGAGGCGCTTATGCATGTCAAGCTCATGGTGAATCTCATCCTGGTCGACGTTGCAGTTGTTGAACTTGATCGCAACAAATGACTGTGGCTGCCAGAGTCTTCTGGTGCCGCTACTTTGATGTAGTGAGTCGAAGGTAGTGTAGTAGTAGAGTAGAGCACTGGAAGAGTGGCGCAGCTTAGCAGCTCACGAGATCAGTGTCGAAACTTCCTCGCTAAACTGAACATCACATGTCTCCATTCTCGAGACTATGCGCCTCAAGCTATCCCTATTTGTCAAAGAAAACTAGACATTTCAGCTCCATACTCGCGCGCTCAGAATGATTAACATAATCCGGATCTTCAAATGCAGAATGATATAAGCTCATTCTGTTCTCGAACTTGCCCGGCACGGTCCCTTCACTGTCCCATTGAACAAACATCACCGGCTCCTCTCTAGTTTGATGCTTCAGGAACACCCACTCATGATTGTCGTTGAATGACACCGTGTCAAGCCAGTAAGCGCCCATCGCGCGACCAAACACCTTGAACTTGTCCGCGGGACGGGAGAATAGCTGCTCGTGTCGGTCCGATGCCTGGATCGAGCTGGGCACCAAGAAACCAAGCGGGTCTCTAGTGATGGTCTCCAAAGGTCTCCACACATTGACAAGCATGACTCGACTGTGAGGCGGCAAGTTCTTGGGAGGATCGTCCATCCTCCCCAGACTAGTACGCAGGAGATCTAGTCCAGATTGCCTAGTACTATCACCGTGTATAGCGAGAACCGGCGTGGTATCTGACTTATCGCCATCGTTGACGGAGTGTCTGATTCTAGCAGCAGTGATGAATGTTCTTTTTGCTCCGAGTCTGCGAGCGATCTCATGTCAGAAATTCATCTTTTTCCGGGACGGGGAAGGGCGGATAAAAGATAATCGTTGAACAGGAAATACCTTTTCTTGATCAACTCAGGCGTTTCCCTGAGCAGGACCTCATTGACCTCAGCTTCGTTATCCCAGTCCTGAATGTAGACAGGATCGTGCAAGTACTCGAGTCCTTCATTCTCAATTGTAAACCGATCGAGCTCGTGCCGAATGTCTCGGACAAAGACTTGTCGCTCGTCTCGGCAATCCTCACTCGTCGTATACAAATTGATTGGACTCTGCAAGAACTCAGGGGAGGGTGGTGGCTTTCTGTATACGAGCTTGGTTGTCACACCTGGCGGCAAAGATGCGGGAGATATTGTGTCGCAAGGGCCGCGGTGGGTCCTCTGGTACTGATCAACGGATGGTAGAATCGGGGAGACAGTTTCAGTAAGCCAACACTGATATCTCTCCAGCGAGGCCAACGCGGCCGCATGATGCTCCTCCCTTGTAAACCAAGGATGACTCATGGCCAGCATCTGACTCTCGACTGTTGCTTGTATGGTACAGTTTCAGAGAGACTCTCAACAAGTGGGCAGCAAATTTTCATTGTCTTGGACATGCGTGTACGATAACCCCATGGTGCTAAGCCATGGTTGTGTACCGCCAGCAGTTTGCCTGCAGAATCAGCGCAATCCAATCTACCGATGCTAACTAGCGCCCTTCTCTGTCAGTGAGGTGCATATCTAAGGCCAAGACGTACCTACCGGAAGAGGCATACATCGCGGGGCTATCTCCCTTGGCGGATTCATCGAGCGTCAGTCAGTACCTGGATCGAATACCGCATCGGATGTCTCAGCGTCCAGCGGTACGAACCGCTTGATCGTGTTACATAGCATGTCACGTGATGGAGTTGCTTTATGTTTTGATTTAGAATAATCGGAATTCTACGACTTTGCGACGTGCGAGGTTTGGTAGGATTTAATTGGTGCGGAGTCTACCCCCCCGCCTCGGAACATCTCTAATTGGTATGGTAACATGTTCGACCGAACCGCCTTGGCAGCCTCAAATTAGTATTAGTGTGACGCCAGGACATCTAATGTGGTATTTGACACACCACCGTCAGCTATGCAATTCCGCTGCGATCCGCGACCAAGCCTTTGTGGACCACCAAATCGCCATGAGGTGCCACTGATACAGTGTCTGTGCAAAAGGATAGAGACTCCGACTATGTAGCGCGTAGGACCATTGTCCGGCTACATTGTAAGGAGTCTGTTGCTCAGCCTTCTGTTTGACACGCTGACTATACAATAGCTATACGTAGCACAGTCGCGGTGGTTTAGGTGAAACAGTACTGGCTAATGCTGAATTTCTGATATCCTGCGGAGGTGAGCAGAAACGCTCGTCGCAGTTTCGGAAGGGGCTGTGGTTCGTTCACCCTACACGGCTTGGGCGGGTGCTAGAGTTTTCTCGTCTTTTTGTACATAGACTATGCATACTGTAGTAAGAAAAATCCGTAATGAGAGCCCCGCAGAACGCTGACATTCATCACTATGCTTTATCAAACGGTCATTCCCCCATCGATAGTAAACGTGGCTCCTGTTACATATTTTGCATCCCCAGACAATAGAAACGCTATCATCTTTGCAACTTCGTCCGCTTGGCCGCGGCGGGGAGTCGGAAGCATAGATACAAGCTGGTCAACCATAGTTTCTCCGACTTTTTGATTGAGTGGAGTGTCAATGGCTCCTGGCGCAACTGCATTGATATTGATCCCCATGGGGCCATACTCCTTTGCTAGTGATCTTGTCAAACCAAGAATGCCGTGCTTGCTGGCCGTGTATCTGGAGGCTGTCAGTATAACCGACTTATACTGTGGTTGTAAGCACTTGTAGACTTACGCAGGACTTCCCCCTCTGGCTCGAAATCCAGCCACTGAGGACATATTCACGATGGCCCCGCGCCAGTTATCAGCTTTGGCAGCATTCAAAGTCATGTGCTCGAGCTCGACGTGCAAACAATTGGCGATGCCTGATGAGATTTTTAGCCATGTGACACTTGTTGACGCCCTTCATCCTGCAGTTGGCATACCCGTAAGATTTGTTCCAATAATTCTGTCCCAGTTGTCGATTCCACGTTCCTGATGCCATGGTACTGCGGTCGGATAGTCAAAGATTCCTGCCACATTTGCTGCTCCATCGAGCCGTCTGAATCTGTTCACTGTCGCGGCTATCCAGGTCTCAACTTGTGATAGGTCTCGGACATCGACAATACTAGCAAAGACGCACTGATCCTGTGGCTTACCAGCGTGCAGTGCTATCTCCGCAGCGGCATCATTCAGTTTCGAGGATATATCTGCGATGCTGACAATGGCTCCCCGACCGACCAAGACTTTTGCAACAGCAAGACCAATTCCAGACGCTCCGCCAGTGATTGCGAAGACTCGCCCAGTCATCTCTGAGTGGCTCATTCTTGCGGAACCAAATGTTTCTTCACAAGCAGAAAGACTCATCAAATCATGCAGTCGCGAGCCTCTCAAGAGAAACATGTGTACCAGTGTGACGTCTTATCCAGGGTACTTTCCAATCTTCAGCCTTTCACTTTTTGGTTACCCCGAGCCTTAGTCGCCGAAGTTAATCCATGCACTGAGCATGCATTCATGCACGGCTCAACTGTGAAGATCCCCGCAATCTTCAAGCTAATCCAAACCCTGCAAGAGCTTGGACGGGTCCGAAAACCCTTGTAAGCCCTAACTAGTGAAGAAACGCGGTATCAACACTGCCATGCACATGTTGTGAAACAGCGCGGCCGCCACTGCTAAGGCCCTGTTCACTTCGCCTGATTAAATCATGATTATTGCAAGCACGTCCGCTATTGGTCTATCGCTAGCTCTTGGCGATAATCAGACCCACAATCATACAGAGGGAGCGATCGTTGTGGTATATAATCAAGTTAGCTATAATAGACCTAAGGAAAGCCTAATCAGGAAGTCGCCAGCGAGTAATCAAATAATAATTGCATTGCAACTATTATGTCCGTGCGTACCGTCGACCCTGCAACCCTCCAAGACTGTGGTTTTGTCTGGGGACTTCCGAGAGATAATTAATAATCAATAATCAGAGGAAGTAAACAGGGCCTAACTAACTCGTCAGCGTTAATACAGTGTTGAAAATGGCGCTGAGATTTCTGATTATGCTGGAAGGTTCTACCAGGCGACATAAGTGTACACATGTAACTGCATTCGGAACCTGAGATAGTCTAGTATCCCTTTGAAGATCGGTCGACAGTAGTCAGTTGACGCGAATAATCCCCGTACGAGAGCTGGCTGCGCCATCTTGATGTGACTGAGTGCTTCTTAAGCATTGGATTGTCAATTCGGATTGCCTTGCTTGGTTTAGGTTTGACATAGAAGCTGAAACTAACATGGGTAGGCGTTCGTCCCAAGTCACCGTGAAAGACCTCCAAAGAATGCGGATCCTTTGCGTCTGCTACCGACGGTATCCCTATTCGCCACCAACTTGTGATGAGCGATTATTCTGCCTTAGTGCACTCCTTTAGGTAAACTTAGAGACCGAGACGGAACTTGTGTCGGAGGACGGCTCTACTGGAAGAGCTAGTCGTGCTTGTCAGCTCTAGCATCTTTGTTCACGCCTTCCGTATTGATCCCTACCACCATGTCACGGGTTGGACTCATCAAGTGCTTGGTCTTACGAGACACATGGGCCGGGAAAATTTCTCTGCAACGGTTGTTGGGACTACAGAGCTTGTAACGGTCATGTCAGCAAACACTCAATGTCTGACGACCACATTTTCAAGATCTTGCACGGCTCTTTTTGTTTATGCTCTTGATAATTCTATCGATTTCGAGGCTAACATCAATATCCTATGTCTCAATACCCAGCTTATCGTCATTTCGCCATGTCCTACGCAAGCTCTCTGTCATGGCTAGCATTTGCAGCCTCTAGCTTACTCGTTGTCTTCCTACTACAGATCATCTACCGATGGCTGTTCCATCCGCTGAAGTCTTTCCCAGGCCCGTGGACTCACAGGGTCACGGATATACCTAGTGCCCTGAAACTTTCTTGGGGTGAACAGCACTCTCACTATTACCAGCTCCACAGACAATACGGCTCTGTCATACGAGTTGCGCCTAATGAGCTGCTGTTCACGGGTCCGAATGCGTGGGAGGACATTTATGGTTATCGAAAAGGCAAAGTCATGGAGAAGAGTCCCATTTTCATTGGCGTCGCATCCCCCATGGACGGTTATGTTGGAGTCGGATTGGCACGCGGCAAAGAACATACCCGTCAGCGGAAGGCCCTAGCGCCTGCCCTTTCTAAGAACGCCTTGTATGGGCAGCAAGAAATCATTAAAACCCACATATCGACTTTCCTGGCATTGTTGCGGGAGAAGCTTCATGTTCAGGAGAGTGTGAACATGGCTGATTATTGTGAGCACGCCGTTTGCTGATGTGTCGAATGCGGCTAATCCTTCCAGACTCCTTCATCACGTTCGATGTAATCGGCGAACTGTCATACGGAGAAGCGTTCGGCTGCCTGGCGAACAACTCCGCAACCGAATGGGCAAAAAGTATCATAAATGTCACCATCTTCGCCACTCTAGATCAAGCAATCAGAAGAGTGGCAGGCGTTGATACTTACCTTCGTAACCTGATGGTGAAGCTCCTCATGCCCACGGAGGTTGCCAAATGGCGAGCTTTGCATGTCATCAATTCGAAGAAAGCAACTTTGAAAAGTACGTTGCCGCGAAGTTCCCGAGTTAAAGTAGAGACTGAGAGTAACATGCAGGAATTGCCGACACTGAATCTCCCAACAAGGATGTGATACACCATCTCCTTTCCAACGAGGACTCCAAAAATTCCCTCTCTCACACCGAGATTATTCTGAATATGGTCCTGTTCGCCAGCGCCGGATCCGAGACCACTTCTATCACTCTCACAGCCTGGACGTGGCTCGTTTGTGCCAACAAAGCTGCGTACGACCGGCTCACCAACGAGATCAGATCTGCCTTCCAGTCGAGCGACGATATAAGAGCGGAAACGGTCATGGCACTGCCATATCTCTCTGCTACACTCAACGAAGCACTTCGTCTATTCCCTCCTGGCGCGGTGGCAATGCAACGCGTTGTCCCAGCAGGTGGCGCGACTATCGACGGGTACTATGTGCCCCAGGGTACCACAGTCGGTATCTCACCATGGGTCGCAGGCCGCTCCCACTTCAACTTTTACGAACCTGACGCGTTTCGGCCAGAGAGGTGGCTTCAGGAGGATTCAGTCTTCGCAAACGATCGACTAGATGCTTCAAGGCCCTTCGGTCATGGGCCGAAAAAATGTATCGGCGAGGACCTCTCTTTTCTGGAGGCAAGAATGATCATGTCACATTTGTTTCTGGAATTCGATCTGAAGCTTGACATGAGTGACAAGTATCGGGAGGACAATCTGAAGTGGTGCCTGGACCCTCAACCGCAGACTATCAAGCTCTATCAAGTACTGCTAAAGCCTAACCTATGGGTGAAGCTGTCGGCAAGAGCAAATATATAGAGCGAGTCGCAGATCGAAGCGTGAGCAGGGTACTGTACTTTTGCTGCGACCAATACAAAGACATAGGATTCACAAACTCTGAAACCAGGTTCATGTCCTCATTCTCACATATTGTGCTTCTTAACATGATCAAAATCACTCCTAGTCTTTCACTTGCATCGTAATATAAGATTTCCCACAATCACCTAGCTTCAAGTCGTTTAATCTATGCTGATCTCTTCTTGACGTTACACATAAGACCCGACTTCTCCCACACAAGGAAGCACTTCTGATCTGTCCAATTTGCAGACTCTGGCCGCAAAGAAAAATCGAAGTTGAGAAGGACAGTGGCAAGGATCAGCCGCATCTCGTGCCACGCAAAGTTCTGCTCGGCGAATGATTAGTCTGACGATTCAAGGGACATCAGCAAAGCGCCACGACTTACCTGTCCCGAACAAGCTCGAGGTCCCGCACTGAATGGTTCAAAGGAATCAAGATGATCGTTTTCGAAAGCTTTGTCGCCGAGCCATCGCTCCGGGTGGAATTCTGTTGGCTCATGCCAGAATTCTGCGTGGCGGTAAGTGGCAAGATGATAGATTACAACACGAGTTCTTTCAGGGACGTAGTAGCCCTGCAATTCCGCTCCTCCTTGTGGTGCCCAGCGCGCAAATCCGATGGGCACTGGCGGATACATTCTGAGCTAGATGTCAGTACTGCTTCATCTCATCGGCGCTGTGGTGCCTGACCTCATTGATTCCTTGATGATGGCGTTAAGAAGTTTGTTTCCCTGCAACGATGCCATGCTGATCTGGTCAGTCGACTCATATTCCGATCTAATGTTCTCTGTCAGAGCTGACAGCCACTTCGGGTTGACGCAAAGTTGATAGAGGCAGCCACTGAGGACTGTAGCACTTGTTTCGATTCCTGCGATCATGAGTTCGTTGGCAATAGAATAACGCTCTTCCTCGGAAATGAGTGAAGCCGTAGAAGTCTCCGCAGTGACCAAGGACCATATGTCGGGTTGTTCGGGTTCCTTGCTGAGTCGCTCGTCGACCCGATTGGTGATGAAGCGGTGATGCTTTTCGATATGCTGACGGACCGCGGCAACTTTGAGCACGAGAGCTTGAAGCTGTTCGGCAAATGCTCTGCTGTAGTATCGCAACGTCTTCAGTCGCGTTACAAAGCGAAGAATCTGGAAGATCAGCCTTACGAAGGGCACATAGTCGCCCTTCTCAAGCAGGTGCAGCGGCTCAGATAACAGCATGTCGCTCATGACATCGAACGTGGTACCTACTCGTTCATGAGCTTTGTTCGACCACTATGTCCTAGAGTCGAACCTTCACTCACAATTGAAGAGCTTGACCATGTCCGCAGGTGTCCCATCATTCCCGTGTTTCTCCAGGCTGGTGGCCAGAGCCTTGCACCATCGTTTGAACCGCGGCTCATATTGCTTGAGTCCAGAGTCACTGAAGGCTGGAGCCATGGTTTTACGCATGCGAAAACTGATCCTGTCCGGAGAACCGAATGGGCCAGGAACATTGTTGAAAGGCTTGTCGTAGAACAGCAGATCTTTTGGAAATGCAGACACGCCATTGGATTTGGTTGTATAGATCGTCTTCCAGGGTTTTTGGTCACCGACGAATGCAACAAGATCAGGTGCCAGACGAACCACAGGACCATACTGCTTGTGGAGCCTTACCACTGCAGCCGCTTCGTCGCCATTCCACATAGCTCGCAGGTGAGGCACCACGGAAAGAGCTCGCCATCGTGGTCCAGGAACTTTGGCGAGCGGACCAAAGAAGGCACTGTATGTGTGTTTCAAGAGGCCGAGGACGATCCATGTGACTAGAACAAGACCCGATAGCCGCAGAAGGAGTTGTTTGATGGGTGTGTCAAGTAGATACGTCTGAGCCTCTGCGAACAACATCATGGTAATCGAAGTCAGTATAGGCTCATGCAAGACTCGCAGACGTCTCTTTCAGGTTCGCCGTGGTTTCGTCAATTTTGGAGCTGCCGCTGTTGATCGAACAGAACAAATGCGAAATAAGGAATCCCCCTTTGCAAGGTAAAGGATGTGCCCGCCGGCTGGCATGGAAACGATCAAAGGTTTTCACGGGCCAATACCTTCACCAGGGGTTGGCACACGTTGATGTGGCATGCTCTGTATGGGGGCTTGTATTGCGAGCCGGCAATAGCATCCCGACAAACCACGTCCAGTTAATTGAAGGCACCTCGTGATCGTCGAGGTTAATCTGCTCGGCGATCAACTACATCCTTGTTGAGATGCACTACCTTACGTGATTTCAGTAATCCGTCCTTCCACGCAATCAAAGTCTTAGTCTGGGGATCTTGACCAAGAGATAGGCAGAGTAGTAACGCAATACAGTTAAGCCACATAGCAGGGTGCTCATATTTTTTCCCGCCTAGAGCTTCTTCCCCTGATAGGATCGTTCCGTTCGCTTAACAGTGCGTGTGAAACTAAAGCTCGGTGTGATATGGCTCCCTGGAGATCACGCTACCTAAGGCAGCGCTGGCTGCGGTTTGCATCATCTTCACACTTATTTCCATATACAGAATCACGGGCTTCGCCAGCGTTCCGGATGGCCTAAGCCTTAAAAAGGTTCCCGACCTGACTGCTAACCTGCTCAACGCCCCTAGATGGCGATTGTCTCAGGCAAAGCGGCTGAGGTGGGCGTCTCTCAGATGTCCGTTTTATCCGCCAAGATCGACTGCATGAGCCTGGGAGCCTCGTCATCGGCGCGAGTCAGGTGCAACGCGAACCAGTATCGTGAAGAGGTGTGATGGGACTTAGGCTTAGGAATAGAAAAGCAGAGAGCAACCCAATACTGTGCAACTTTTTTAGTCAAGCAGATCTTCACAAACCGCTTACTAATGATCTTGTTCTTCGCTCCAATGGCTTCTCATAATTGGCACTATCCAGAGGACATCGCTCACGATCTAGACGGCGTCGACTTGCCGCCCGCGGTCAAGGCAGAGGTTCTAGCCTGTGCATGGGAGTACTCGCGATGCGTTATTCCAACCTGTACCAACTGGAAGCGCTTTGTCGCCTTTATGCGCATCATTATCATTGGAACAATCGCAGAGTTCAAAGGCGACATGTTTGACATGACTGCTAACGACGACAACATGATTGGATTCAGCCTCGACCAAGTTCTCTACGATCTCTTTGAGGACACGGCGGGAGCTCATGATATGGCACTCGAATACAAGACGTTCATGACCGTCACCAGCATCAAGACTAGCGACCGACAGCATGGCAAGCTCTTCCATTGGTACAAGAGAGCGACGTCTTCGTGTCCACAGAACTGGTTTCGTCTACGGGACTGTGATGCTCTCTGTCGCTTTACGATCGCAGCAGCACTTGTCTGCAACGATATCGACGATGTATGGTTCGATGTAAGCCGTCTAATATATCATTGGATAGACGAACATACTAATACGCAATAGGATGAACAGTGGAATGTGCTTACTGAGATTGGTGATACCCTTTATGATGCGATTGCCTTTTACAAGCATCGAGCCGAGGGCGAAACCAATAACACCTTCGCTTATATTCCACAAGAGATACGTGTTGAAAGCTATCGCAACGCGCGAGAAGTCCTTTGGGCCCTTGATGTTGCTTACGCGAAGAATCGCGAATGGCAGATCATTATTAACATGATTCGCTTCTTTGGAGGTCCTATCCACATGATGATGCGACGGTACAGATTCGTCGAGGAGGGCCTTGTCATCGGCAAGGCTGAGGATGATAGCGTTCGGAAAGCTGCCAAGAAGCA
Source organism: Cercospora canescens BHU (assembly GCA_000347735.1). NCBI lineage: Eukaryota > Fungi > Ascomycota > Dothideomycetes > Mycosphaerellales > Mycosphaerellaceae > Cercospora > Cercospora canescens. The sequence goes on along the minus strand of ANSM01000605.1, from coordinate 8,882 downwards.
CGAAAAGCTGTGGCATCGTCTCGAGAAACAACAAGCGGTAGAGGACACCTACGATGCCGACTTCGACCGAGTCCTCGCCAAGCAGGAGAAGCTTCTGTTTCACGGCTTTGTGGACATTTTGAGTGGAGCGAATCGTGCAGACAGTTCACTCGGAAGTCCCGACGATCTAAGTGAAGATGGCTCGAATGAAAACCAATTCGGTGGTCAAAGCCTAAGCAGTACAGCTCGCAAGCAGTGGCAGTGCTATGCGGAAACGCTAAACAGTCGTGTTCAACATGCCTTTCCAGAAGTAGTGCTAAACCCTACTCTTCCGGTGTAGATGGGAGGAATGAGTCTACAGTGCGTCTGAGCGAAGGAGCGGTCCTGAGATTCAACGAGAAACCTCGATAGATAGGCTGTATTGACAAGCAAGCGTATGATCCAAGCAATCTCACTTCTCTCCTTGTGAGCATCACAGCTCCAGCTTTTCACCTACGAATACCGAACGGCAATTGAAAGCTGCGAACTCATTAACAGCTCTGTGTTCCAAGCAGGGCCCGATATGTCGGTAGCCCCGTGTTTTTGTAGATCATGTGGAGCAATCATCGCGATTCAATTCCTCACCTCCAACCTATCGTTCAATTGATCCATCAACCTCAATCAGGCCAGGCCTTTCAATTGACCTCATCTGCTCGTGTCCGCAGGTAAAGGTCTGGAACGACGTGTCCCAAGTTGACAGAATGCCTATGGTAACTCAGACGCGCGGACAAGCCATTATGGCGGACTGACGACGGAGTTCACTGACTTCGAGATAATTTGAATCAGTCTTGCTTGCAAAATTCAGACATACCGACTCAATCCAAAGCCCCAATAGATTGCAATATGTTGTTTTTAATCATTCACTTGGAGCCTTTGTCTGACGAGGTTGCATCGAGCTTCGTAACAATTGTGTGTGTATGTGATTGCGATGCATGCACTACTTTTAGTCCGATACCGCTATCGATGTGGTGCTGACGTCCGGTCTCAATCAAGAGGTTGAAGAGCTCGGGATACCCACGTTCCAGCCGTCGAACTAGTGTCGTCAGTCCTTTCGATTGCACTCACAAGGATCTCCCTTTTGAAGAAGTAATCACGTCGGTGTAAGTACCCATGCAATCTCCAGCATATTCGATGCTCGTGGACTAGCTGAAAGCAGAAGTACCTCCAATGTGCTGAAAACAATCGAGTACCACTTGCGAGACAGGATACAAAGCTGCCAATGATGAGATAATCAGTATCCGTCTCAGGGGCTCATAGTCGTGGCCTCATAAGAATGCAGCAGAACCGTGCTCTTCCTTTCTCCACAGGTCGGCGAGAAATTCGCAAAAAGACATGTAGAATCTATCACTCTAGTTCCTTGAGTTTTCGGGCCGGTTGCGTGGATTTTGTACGTCGCCTTCGTTGTACTACTTCTCAAGGTTCGGGTTCATGACAAAGGTTTTGCACAGAAGCTATCAGGTTGCTCAGCACGATTCTTACAGTATATGGGAGCGCCAGTACTCTAATTGTCATTTTGTTCTCGCGAAATGTCTGGGAATTCGTATTCGAATCAAACAAGTTTGCCGAACAGTATCTGCAGAAACCAGAAATGACGAAGCGTATCATTTTCCTTAACACTCATCGCCCTGGTAGCTCATGGTCTTAATGCTCTACCAGTATCCGATAAAGCTATCTCGAGAGCGATAGAAGACAAGTGCTAAAAGTGACAAGACTTATCGCTGCTCTCGCCGCAATGGGTGGGTCTGAGTCCTTGGCATTTCCCTAGCCTGGCAAGTTGGCAACGCATTTTCAAGGCTTGACTTCTCAACAAGTGGATGGGTTGATGTGCTGTTTGGATTGCCAGATGGTGTATCTGATCTGAGTATACATACAGCCTGTTTCAGCTCTTCGCACGGCAACCAAGCACCGGTGAAACAGCCTCAACGTCCTTACACATGCCGGGTGGGCCGAGGATTAAGTCTGAAGCTGGGGCCTCAGGCACTTCTGGTGCTTCTGTTCCCGATGCTTGATCCATACTGGAAACGTCTACCATCTGCTAGAACTGTAAGAGCGCGCTACGGTTGCGATATACGACGTAACCCGAAGCGGCAAAAGATGAGAAACGATTCTCGTTTCGCTATAGGAAACGGAATCTAAGCGTAAGTAGAGGCAGTCTCTTACAAGAATCATCGCCTCGACTCTGGTTCTCACCTATTGATAACGAATCACATGTGGCTCAACCGATTTCGTCAAAGCAAACGGTGAGAGCCCGTGTCTTCAAAGCAAAGCTATTGCTGCGTATCAATCGACGAGCACTACTTGAAGTTTGTTCTAGCATAGTGACCTTCCACAGTCCTTTGTCCAGAATCGGGCAGTTGGAATAATCTGCTCTATTCGCAATCGAAACGACCTCATTTCAGTACTCACCACTCGAACCACCACCAGTCAAAAAGGCGAACACCGGCCCGACCAACCCCATAGGAATCCCCATGGCACTCAGTGCGACCGTTCCCACAGTCTTCACCAACCCCACCACCAACGCCGTCCCACTCCTCTTCTCCTTAGGCTTCTTCTTCATCGCCTCAATTTCCGCCGTCACAATCCTCCTCTGCTCCTCTCTAAGACGATCCTGATTAGCCAGCAACGTCCTCACCGTATCCTCAAAATCCAATTTATGTTTACCTAGTTCGCGTTCATACGCCGCCTTCAAATCTTCCATTTCATTCTGCATCCTCCGACTCTCATTCCTGCGTTCATACCGGAGCAGTTCTTGCTCGTCGCGCACTTTGTCCAGTTTGCGCTCGTATTCTTTCTTGGAGAGCTCGAGCGCTTCTTGGACTTCCAGGTCGGCGGCTGCGCGGGCTTCGTCCATTTCTTTGCGGATTTGATCGAGTTCGGCTTGGTATTTCTTTTCGACGCGGAGGGCTTCTTCGTTGACGGTTGTGCCGGCTTTGGTTTCGATAAGGCGTTTGTCTTGCTCCACGAGTTCGGTTTGGATCTGGAGGACTTCGGGACGTTTGTCGATGAAGCGGCGCACGATGGCGAGGATCGATTCGCGGGTGTCTTCGCATCGCATCATTTGTGAGCCGCGTTTGAGGAGGGGTTGCCAGAATTCGGTGCGAGTGCGCAGCTCGACTTCTTTGTCGCGGGCTTGTTGTTCTTGTCCACAATTTCGGGCGTCTTCCCAGCGGTTGGTGACTAGGATCACATTCTTCATTGGCGATTCTCCGCAGAGGTCTTTGAACATTTTGAGATTGCGGAGTGAAGATCCGTACATTCGTGGATCTTGAATGGATTGTAGATAGATGATGCCGTTGAGCTTGAGATGTGGTGGGTTGCGATAAGTGAAATCCATGTAGTTGGCGATCGCGGCGAGGACTTCGGCCTCACTGCGCACAGTATCGTTGAAGCCCGGTGTGTCGATGAGCGTGACTTGATGTCCATCAAGCTCAAATTCGTAAGGTGCAACATCTGCGGTGTCTGACGCGATTGTCAGTCTCGGATAAGAATAAGCTCCAGGGCTTCGTGGGAAACATACATGAAGACCAGCTATGACTGATTCCGACCTCTTCTTGACTCGCTCGTTGAATGAAGGTACTCTTGCCTGAGCCCGTAACGCCCATAACCGCTATGCGGATCGGAACTTTCTGTCCAGACACCATGATCCTTGCTGCTCGATCACAAGTAGAATACTGGATCAACTACAGAAGCCTGCTTCGTTAGACTTTATATCTCCTTGAAGATGTTTCTCTGACGGCTCAGTACTACCGAATGCGGTCACTGCCTTGCCAGTCTGTCGTGCTCGCTGTACGTCTCAGCTGAGGATCCCATCATTCCTGCGGTACCATATCAAGCCATACATGAACCGATGGCGGCCCCGGCCGTGCCAACATGTACATCCACGGCTCGCCGCGCAGCTTCTTGCATGTGCTCTGACCGCGTCCCTCAGGAGTAAGCTGAAGCCAACAGAAACGTGATATGATCTGCAGTCGGGGGCGGCATCGAGCAGAACCCGTCCTCAAACCGCCTCGAGAGGGGGCGGCATCTCATTGCTCGACTCCAAAAACTATTCGGCTCCGCTGCTGTCGCTAAACCTTGACATAGCTCCCAAGAATAGTCATCGGAAGCGACGAGCATGATCTTCAGTCTGTTGCAATTTCCAAGACCAGTTGGTTTCTGCCTTCATTCGAGTCATACATCCGTGACGTAGCTCAATATGCTGTGGTACCTTCCCAAAGCGACCGCCAGCCCGTATCGACGTACGAGTATTGCATCGTAAGCGAGCTGAAAGCCCAATCCTACAAGGCTGCGAGGTGTTCATGCAAGCGATTGCGACCACAATACATTGCGACAGCCATGCACAATCTGACCACCTCTAAAACTGGAGCCACAAAACATCAGCATAACGTCAGTACAGCTTCACTGGGCTGTACTATCAGTAATCATCCTTCCAACCACACCACGGCCCTCGCCAAGACCTGCTGCCTCTCATAGTGCTCAGCCTCGTGCGTACCACACGTCAACAACGCAGGATGCACCAAGATCTTTGTCAACCGACCATCCAGACTGTGGTCGCTAGGATCGTCCAGTTTGTACAACGCGTGGGCCTGCAGGATACTAGACGAGATGTCGAATGGTGTATGAGCGAGTTGCGCCAGGAAACAACAAGCGATCGCTGGGCGTTGCGACCACAATCTGATGGAGAGGCGGCCGGCAGTGATGAAGATTTGTGTGAGTTCGTGCAGGAATTGTAAATGGACTGGAATCTCCATGGGGCGGAGCAGATTCGCGAGAATGTCCTCGTCCAGCATCTGGGCGTAATGTTTGGCGACTGCGTCGATTGCGATCTGAGATTCTCGCAGCCGAGATCTTGCGCTTTCGGTGCCGAGATGTTTTGGGTGCAACAGTCGAAGAGTATCGGAACGCCACTTGTGGGCCTGTTGGATGTCGTCTGTGTAGAGTTAGCGTCGAAGGTGGTTGGAAAGGATAAGGAAAGACCGACAAGTCATGACTTCTTCCTGAATTCGGGCCAGGGTCACAGAACCATTTGCTCGCTTCTTCAGCAGGTCATACTTCGGTGTGGGCCGGAGAGCCTCGAACTTATCATCCAGCCCATCATCAAGAAAGAAGAAAGGCTTTGCCAGGACGTTCTTGTGTACGTTGTGTGAAATGAAGGCGGCCAGCAGCAGGCGAGCGGCGTGTTTGATTTTCGCCAGCTCCACTACGCTTTTGGGCCCGTCTCCATTGAAACGTACTATGTGCTGCAGTGACGACCTGAACGCCAACTGAGCATCTCCAGATTCTCCCGCAATATCTGCCAGTGATTCGGCCGCGTACGTCTTAGCAAAGTTCCATATCATCTCACGAACACTCGTGATCTCAGCATTGACGGAGTTGATGTCAGGCGGCATCAGCCGCGCGTCGGTCATAGAGCTGAAAGACTTTTCTTGCAGAATAAGAAGCTCATCCCCGAGCTTCTCATTCTCATGCACCAGGCCAGCATTCTTTGTGTTTAGCGCTTCAATCTCCTGGTGTTGGCCTCTCAATATATCCTGCAAATTCTCGATTACTTCGCGTGGATCAGGCTGATGGTCATGGTCCTGCAGTTCCCCATAGTCAGCTCCGTACCGTTGATCGTGGTGATACAACTCGCCTGGTAATGAGAGCCGAATGGATAGCCAAATTGTCTTTGCATGTTTCCAGAGCGGCCATGACCCGAAGATGACATGCCTTGCTGTTGATAATATTGGGGATGCCGCTGGAGCTTGTTGGGCTCGACTGCTTCTTTTCGAGAGGGCGGCGGTCGTGAGGGAGGGACAGATTCTGGTAAAATGCCTGATTGAGGATTCCGGCTTGAGACTATAGACCCATCTTGTGGGCTCACCAGCATCTGATATTTCTGCTCTTGAGGTCAGGAAGTGCTCAGGTTTGGGTGTGGTACACTGACGTTCTGGTGATGCTTTGAGGCATGTCGTCTTCCATCTTGTGGCTCCTCATATCCCGCTGCCTTCTTGATCTTCTCTTTCGTACCGGAGAAAAACATGATTAATCGATTGCTGCACAATTTGCGAAGTGTTGCGGATGAAATTCTGCAGCCTCAAAGTCGACATTGCGTTGGTACGCGAACCACACAATTTGGCATGCAGGCAAGGAACCTCGCATGGCTTGCATTGTCATGCATCCTCCATCCTTATGATGTGCAAAGTGCGAGCGACCTCGCGACCGGACCCGAAATATGTTGTAGCACCTGCAAAGCATAACAAGGCTCCTATGTTGGGTGCGAGGGCTGATTTTAGACACTCAGCCCTTCGAAGCCAGAAGCTACCAACGCGATACAGTTCCGCATGCTGTAGCGTGACACTGTCAGGACCCTCTGATCACTATTAGCGAAGTTTTTCAAGTCTGTAGCTTGTAAAGTTCTTTCAAGTTCGTGTTGACCAAGCTGAATGTCATTCAAACACCGTTCTGAACATCATGACGCGCCACAGGCTTATTGTCGGTGTTGACTATGGAACAACATACTCGGGCAAGCAGGAGGAACTGCTTCTCTTGTGAGCGCGAGCCAAGGCTGACGACAGTGCAGGAGTGAGCTTCGTAACAACAGACAAAGCAAGCCTAGAAGACATTCACGTCATCAGAACGTGGCCTGGTAAAGATGGAGAGTGGAAGACCCCGACACGGATCGCGTATGCTTCCGAGAATCGCAAAGTCGATCTCAAACAAAATCTATGGGGATACCAAGTAGAGCCGGGAATGATCTCCTGCTCGTGGACGAAACTCCTGCTCGACTCTGAGACGAAAAGCTCGCAGTACGATGATCCTAGCATCCGTACCGCAATCGATGAGGGCAGGCTGCGTCTGCCAGACGACCGAGATGCGCAAGGCGTGGCAGCAGACTTCTTGAAGGGTCTGTATGCGCACATGGAAAACAAATTGATCCGGGAATTTGGGAAAGGAATATTTGACTCAACGCCGATGGACTGCTGGCTGACTGTCCCCGCGGTGTGGTCCGACCAGGCCCAGAACGCTACCAAAGCGGCTGCGAAGGAAGCTGGGTTCGGATCTCGTCCAGGTGATTCAATCAGTCTTATCCCGGAGCCAGAAGCAGCGGCGGTAGCTGTTCTCAAGAATATTGTGCGCCCAGAGGCTCTGAATAAGCCCAAAGTATGTTTTAGCTCTGGTGAGCTAGACTATTAGTTTCGAAGCTGACAGACTTTAGATTGGCGAGACCATTCTGATTTGCGACTGCGGAGGTGCGTAAGTGGAGCCCAGCAGAGCCGACGGAGACTAACGTGTCTGCACGACAGGTGGCACTGTCGACATAACCAGCTATACCATCGAGCAAGTAGAGCCGACTCCCATGTTCTCTGAGATCTGTGTTGGTATTGGTGGCAAGTGCGGCGCTACCTCGATTGACCGCAGTCTGCAACAACTCATGAGCGATCGTTTTGGTGAGGCGTGGGACAGCATTGGCGCTCATCGTAAAGGGCCGGGAAGTAACTTTATGAACAAATGGGAAATTGTAAAAAGACAATTCGGTGATGTTGGGGACGACAGAACACATACTCTTGGTCCACTCAACCTGAAAGATGTCGGAGAGTCAAAGTGGTACGACGAGGAAGAGGGGATGGTTCGGCTGACGAAGTTGGTTGCATTCGTCGCGTGATGAGATCCTTGAACTGATCGTGATGCAGAGATGATCTGAAGACTGTATTCGAACCTACCGTTGCAGAAGTCATCAAACTCGTCGAGGCCCAGAAGCGCGATATCCAGAAGAATGGGAAGAAACTTGACGTGAGTGAACACAAAGACAAGAAGATGAACGTCATCAGCTCACCTCAATTGCAGCGGGTCGTCTTGGTAGGAGGCTTTGGAGACTCCAATTATCTTTTTTCGCGCCTCAAGTCTTGGTGCGAAGGCTTCAAGATCCGCGCATTCTGCCCTGAGCATCCGTGAGTGCTATCCACATCCATTTCGCAGCTGACACATACTTACGAGTGATCCCTTCAGGCAAGCCGCAATCGTGAGGGGGGCCGCTTTACGCGGTCTTGTTGGCATAGCACCTCGCAAAAAGCGCTGTCGACGACACTATGGCTTCATGATAAGTCGAGCCTTCCATGAAGGCATCGATCCTGCTGAGGACGCCTTCATCGACCCGTATGATGGCCTTAAAATGTGTCGAAACCAAATGCTCTGGCTTGCGGCGAAGGTGAGTGGAGGACGTTTTCCAAAAAGCCACGACTGACGAGGACCAGGGAGATGTCATCACCGCATCCACCTCGCGTTCACATTTTGTCAATCTTTCGAAGAGGCTGAAGGAGACCAACATGACGGCAGATTGGCAGCTCTACAGTTGCAGCAGAGACACCGCACCCCATCGTTTCGACATCTCGAGTATGTTTTCCACGTGTCCGAGAGAAGAAAACGGCAACTAACGCTTGGCTAGTCCTTGAGTCGGTTGGCAACATCCACATCGACTTCAGCAGCATCAACGTCTTCAAGCTTCCCACCAAACGGGAATTTGGCTTCTTTGGTAGCCGGTATTACAATCTGCCGTTCGAGATTCAGGTCGATTTTGGGAGCAAGAGCGGTTCGCTGGAGGTCCGCGCGCTCTGCGATGGAGTGGTGACCGGTCATGCGGCGATCGTATACGACTGATGACGGCTTATTCTATGCATTCGAATTCCAGTAGAAATGAGATGGTAGTCATTCCCAAACAGTGAAGCTGTGGATCGAGTGGTCGGATAGGAGCGGCCTTGGAGGAAGGCAGTGAGGACGGAGGCTTTCGGAGGAGAGCCGCCGACCGGCATGTCCTTCCCCAATCGCTTCGCTCCGGTTGGCGAGAAGCTCTCGACATCCAAACACTTTCAAGACTCAACGACAAC
>ANSM01000601.1:0-11113 GCA_000347735.1 Cercospora canescens BHU | reverse complement strand
GGAATGGAACTGCGTGCCGGGCGCAGTAGCCACGTCTCGTCCTCCAGCGCCCATGCCCACGGTCAAGGGTCGGGCGAGCAGAGTAGCAGCAGCGCGGAGAGGGTGTCGATTGATTCCGGTTGGACTCGTCACAGGGGAGTTCAATGTGAGCTCTTGCATCGTTTGCATGAGATTCGGTGCGAGCATTGAAGTAACATACTGGAAGCTGCGATCAGAGTACACCTCGGAAACTTGTTGATACCTCTGATGATAGGCATGAGGGGCGGAGATATTATCCAGGAAAGCGAGATTGGCCTGGTACTTGTTTGGAATGTCGACCAGCCAGTCCGCAAACTCTGGCTTTGCGTGCACTTCGTGTTCTGCAATGCATTCTTTGGCCTTCCAGATGATGGGAAGAAAGGTGTTCCCCAGCGCTTTGCACAACGGACAGACGAACTCTCGACATTCTATACGCTCGGGATGGCTTCGCGCGATCTGCGAGGCGTGACGTCGATTTGTCGCAGCTTGATACAGCTCAAAGCAGTGCCAATGCATGATGTGGCCACAACTCGTGCTCACAGGTCCCTTGATCCGATCCGGTTGATGTGGAAATCCTTTGCTCAAGCTCGATCGCTCAGTGGTATGTGGGTTGCCATCAGGGCCGTACTTGACCTTGGTCTGTTTGCTATTTCCGGCAACGCCAAATGGGCGAAGATGCTCTGCAGACTGATCCAGGCTTCCTGGAGTATCAAGCACCTCCTTGATGTACTCATCATCCTCGACAGGAGTGTGTCGAAGAACGTTGCTCTCGCTGAGGAACGCAAAAGTGCCGAAGAGCCGCGAGTCATCAGTTTCCTCTTGGCAGAGGATACAGGTCCCAGTGGGAAAATTCCAAGTCTTGCGTAGTTGAGGGTTGTCGTCCGTAGTAGACATATTGTCGGCCATATCATCGAACTCCTCATCGTCTAGAGCAAGACCTTGATTCTGCAAGAAGCTATTCTGTTGCGCCTTCATCTGTGCCATGATCTTGGCCTGGCGAGCCTTAGCCTCCTGCTTCTTCTTCTCTTTATCCTCGGCTGAGAGTGAGGCAGGCGATCCCGTGCCGGAGCGATCGAGCAGCTGAGCAAGCTGGCTATTAGAGGGATGAGCAATTTTGTCTGGGCGTCTGAGTTGCATCTGTCGCAGCACGTTCTTTGCAGCCGGATGAGAAGAAGCGTATTCATCCATGCTGGCCAATTGGGCGAGGAACGAGACCAGAGCAGGATGAACATCAGGATCGCTGTCAGAAGCATCTGCTTGCTCGCTCGCCCTGTAGAAAGGTGTATTGACCGCCAAGCTGATGAAACCGCCTTCTTCACCTACATGCGTCTTGTCTTCCAGTACAGCGAGTAGTATGAGATGAAGCACCATATGCAAGAAAGTCTCCACCCTCGTGACCTGTACTTTGGGTGCCACGTGTTCGAGGTTGACGGCAAAGTTCAGCGCGGCTCCTAAGATTTGCACAAATAGAGGCGTCCGTGTGAATGCCGCCAGATCTTTGAAGAGGCCTTCCTCGATGGGAGTCAACCGCGGCTCATACACTACGTCTTCAAGTTTTTTTCCCGTCACCTTTGCGATGTGCTTCTTCATCACTTGCTCGGCCTCTTCGCGGTAGTTCCGCGTGTAGTGAGCATAGTATGGATCGACTAGCCCCACGTACTCCGTCTTGAGCTGGAAAGTTCCTACGTCTGATAGCCCTTCTGGCTGACGGAAATTGGTCATGCTTTCCAACACACGATTGAAGTCGTCAGATTCACCAACCTTCTCCGTCACACGACTAGCAAGCTCGGAGAATGAAAGCGGTTTGAAGATCAAAGCGTGAGCAATGTCGTGCTGTAGCACTCGGTCATGCTGTTCAGCTTCTGTCATTCGGGGGTGCAGATTGCCACGCTCGGATAGAGAAATGACAAGGAGGTGGAAGAAGTCATCAATGCAATCGAGCTGCTGTGGTTCCTCAAAGCCGGTCACGACATGATACTTGCCTGTGATCCAGTCGCCCATCTGGAAGCGGTCGACCATTTGTGCGAGGTAGCGTTCTCCTGGCAACTCATTTTGGCCTCCGCAGAGGACAAGACCTGATTGGATCATGAAGATGTCTCTTTGGTAGCCGACGTCTCGAGTAGACACGCTGCGGTAAGTGTGCGCCTGGTGCCGGAGCGTTATGCCGTTGCGAACCCACATGCCAGCCTTCATCTGTGATAGCCACACACAGACACGCAGGGGGTGATCAAAGATGCCGCTGAGCAATTCATCAGGCATGAGGTCCTTTGGCGCGGGGGCCGTCCTGCTGTGATTGAATGGATCTTTCAAGTCATCAGGGGCGAAATGCAGCAGTGTTCGGATTTCTTCCCGCGTCATGCTTCTCGCATTCTCCAGTAGCCAGGAAAGTAGATAATGCAGTGGGTGGTGGAAGCTCATCGGCTCACTCTGGACAACGAGCTTCGGAACGCTGTATTTCCTGCCACTAGCTTCGAATGGTCCGACCACATGCCACGCAAGGTCATCTCGCAATTCTGCGCCGGAAAACCGCTTCCTCTCGTACCCGAATGCATTGATCATAGTGACCTGTCCCACGACTCGTATCGCCCGATGCAAATTCGAATTCTGGTCACCAAATTTCTTCTCATCAGGCGCAAACGATAAAGCAAGCTCTTTACACAGCTTGTTGATGTCCTTCACAATGAGCTGTGCACTGATCCATGTGTCTGATTCGTACTCCACATGTTCACCGAGCGCCCGGATATTTGGGCAGACGCCTTGGTGCAGCTTCACGAGGTCTAAGAATTGCAGGAGGTAGCGAGGCTCAGACCGCACTCGCCAGTGGATGAGCTCCGATCGGAATAGCCAGCGGAGATCCAAGAAGAAGTGGAAGACTCTTCGATTCGTCACTGTTCCAGCGTCGAATGCCAAAGTAGCTTTCGGGTGGACGTCTTCTGGGAATCCGACCTGTCTTGTGGTGAGAAAAGTGTAAAGAATTGCCATGAGATTGGTCAGAAAGTTCCCTCGATCAACGACCTCTTGGGTGACAGAAGGTGTCGTGAGCAATTGCACACTGAGGTTGATGATTGAGTGGTCTGGTTCCCTGTCTGCGATCAAGTAGAGCTGAGCCAATGCAGTGTACAGGCCAGCGATTCTGAGGCCGATGATACGCTTGAAATGCGGTATCGTCACAACAGTCGTGATGTACAAGTGTCTGAGGCTGGTCCGGAGAGTCTTCCACAGCCGCAAGTCGTACAAGATCAGGTAATCCAACCGCACTCGCTGCCATATGTCTTCGCAGGCCTCTCGAGGCCGGGGCGCCTTGTATGCTTCCGGCTTCTCCATCCAATGTCTGCTTGGTCGCAGTCTCTTTGGAGCCTTCGCTTTGGGAGTGCGAGGCACGTTTGGGAATGGCTCAATCGTCGCTGGACGGGACTGCTCTGCTTCCCCGTCGTCGCTATCTTGTGGCGTCAGGACCTGATCGCGCTGTCTCCGATGCTCTGGGGGAGGGGGCGGAGGTGGATAACCGGCGAGGGTGGCTTCGAGCACTTCGGCACCATCCTCGGCGTCATCCATGATATCGATGTCCATCTCCCCCGCATCCACGTTGATTCGACGTGCCTGGAGCAGGCGAATCTCATCTCCCTCTTCGTCGTCGTCGTCATCATCGTCCATGTCTTCATCTTCATCGTCATTCTCATCATCATTGTCGCCGTCGTCAATTTCGTTATCGTCGTCGGCGTCTTGCACCTCGACATCAAGTCTGATAATGCCAGCGTTCAACGCTGCGACCAGGCCAGGCTGGCGAAAGTGATTGACATAGTTGCGATGTCTTTCCCGAGTGAACTGGTTCTCTTCCAACTCGTGGTCATCGAGACCGTTGGCGCCAATGTCTCTATTGTGGTCATCGGCACCCATCCACCAGGGGTTCAGGAATTCTTCGCACAGTGTATTCCGAAGCAGACTCGAATCCTCTCCAACTAGGCAGCCAGAGATGTCAGCGAACCAATCAACGATGGTGGCACACATCTGCTCGCGGAATGTGTCTCGTGCGGATCGGATGGTGACGGTGAGCTTCAGTTGCTCGATGATGTTCGACATGCCGATCAGCTCGTCCAGATCTCGGCTATAGGTAATGATGGATCGGCCGACGTTATCGACTTCGATCGCCTTCTCTTTACCGAACTTCTTAGACTTGGAACATGCTCTAGCGACTTGGTTCTGCACATCGTCCACCGTGTGCTTCTCATCGTTCCACAGGACAAGCGCATACTCTGGGTCCCCTTCCTCCGGTAGCTCCTCGCCATAGAATCCATCCAAACGGGAAAGCTGCTCATCCTGTAGGATGGATTCCCTCGACTTTGGCAGGCGCAGTTGTTCCGGGCTGCAGGAGAAGACGTCGCAGAGGTAATCGGTGCACCGAGCAATGGTCATACGAATCGCCTCGACCAGATCCTCCGGCAGCTGCTGTCCAGCTGGCTCTTTCTGCTTGTCTTTGCCACTGCTCTTGTTCTCCGGCTCGGCGTTTGCAGTATGAATGGAGCATCGCACTTCTCGCTTCCACGCTTCGTGATCCCCGCAGTCGCAACAGCCACTGTTCCCTGGCGAGACGGAGATCATCACCATGTGGCCCTCGTGGTCGCTGCTCTCGAAGCATCGCGCACAGAGCACGCACGTATCATCTGCGGCGCACGTCTTGCACGAATACGTGCTCTCGCCATTCTTGAAAATGTGGCCACACGCGGTGCCCTTGGCCGCTGCCGTGTACTCTGCTCCCTCGACCGCTCCTTGGGCTTTCTTCAACGACCATGGTTCGGAAGCATCGGGTGGGACGCCGTGGGCGAAGAAGTAGGGAAGATAGTCTTCGCGGCCCGCAGCAAGAGAGGTAAACAGTATTCGACGGAGATGGCAGTCGGCGGCATGTGTCCAGCGGTTCTCGAATCGGGAGGGCTGCCGCAGCAGTTCTCGATTGAGTGCCTGAGCCGCAGGAGACAGCTCTTGCAACATGGTGCTGGTACAGGTCGATGCAGGTGGACAGTCACGTTTGCGCCTCGACCTCTCGTTCTCCAGCCCGAGGCGGGCAGCGGGCGAGAGGAGGCGGAGTTGTGAGGTTAGAAGTCTTGATGGCTCGGGTGTCCTAGCAATCCCACCTGTGCTGCTATGTGCCCAGGATCATGTTTGTCGCGCTTTCCAACACGACGCGTCAGGGGCTTCTCTGTCAACTGCCGTTGCACAGACACCGTCGTGGCGGAACTTTCATCAGATGGTGAAGTTGCGCGAATCTGCGGGCGGGCACCCATCATGACGTGTTGTTTCAAATATTCATTCACCCATTTCATGGCCCCGAGCTGTTTCTCGTTCCGACCTTTCTATGCTCACCCATCACATGGAGCGCTGCAGCACGCTTCACCCGATGGCGCGCACATGCGCTGCTTGCAGGAGGCGCACGTGATAGCATTCCCCAATGCAAACAGCGATAATGGGCAAGACTAGGCCAGACGTGAGAAATTCGACGTGATTTCTGCCTCGCATGGTGCAAGCTCGGCTCTAAGATATATGTACAGACTGCGGCATGCATCTCCGTCATGCCAACTGCTGAGTGCCATCACCTGTCCTCAAAGCGGCACTGACATTGCCGTAGCCTTGGCTTGTCGTAGTGTAATATGATGCTGCATTTCCCTCAAACTCTCCTTTGCTTTCCCGCTCACGCCTACTCCTCGTCCTCGTCGCCCGCATCCATGTACTTGTGCTTGATATCCTTCCATTGCCGCTGTAGGCTCAGTTAGTCTCACGGTGAAGAATGCTCTGCGCGAGGCCGGCCCCGACGTACGCCCTTGTTTACTTGGTCCCAGATCTTGTTGGCCGTAACATCAAATGCACTGCTTCCCATCAGTCTTGCCCATCACACTCTCCTCTTTCCATAGCTCTCACATGTTCGTCGCGAATGCACCAGCGAAAATTGTCGTCAGGAAGATGGTATTCCTACAAGTTCCGCATCAGCCAATGCCTCTTCCGATGCCGCCTCCTGCTCCGCAGCTTCGCACCACGCCGTACCTCTTGACGATGGAGTTGTAGATGGAGTTGAGGAGTCCAGACATGGTGCCGGTAGTGTCGAGGGACGGTGAGATGTGCGCAAGGAGCTTCGAGTGTGTTTTTGGCGGGTGGAGTGGTGGTGGCACCAGGGTTGAATGTCGAGATCGCAAAGTCGGCGGCCCAGCCCGATGTGCAGCGACAAGCCAATCGCATCAACCAACGAGGTCAGACTCACCAAAGTCTCTTCGGGCATACCACAGCACATTTCCGCCTACGGGCGACGCCAACGACGACATCATGGCGGAGAAAGTCACCAAGTCTGGCCGAGTCGTCCTGCCGTCGGGCGAATCGATAATCCCTGCATCAACTCGAGCAGACGGATCGGTGCGTAAAGCGATCAAAGTCAAGCCTGGCTATAAACCACCGGAGGACGTGGAGATCTACAAAAATCGAAGTGCAGAAAGCTGGAAAAATCGCGGGAATGGAGGCGTGCCTGGTGCGGCTGCCGCGAACGAAGGAGAACACGGCGTTCCACCACTCAAAGCTGCTGCAAACGCCAAACGACGGGAACGGGAAAAGGCGAAAAAGGCTGAAGAAGCCGCTGCGAAAGCAAAGGCTGAGGAAGCGAAGCAGCAGATAGACAAGACTGAGGAGCCTGCTGATCCCGAAGTAGAAAAGGCAAAAGAGGCACGAAAGCTCGCCAAGAAGCTCCGACAGGCGAGAGAGCTGAAGGACAAGAAGGAGAGCGGAGGTGCCCTGTTGCCAGAGCAGTTTGAAAAGGTGATCAAGATTAATGAATTGATACGCCAATTGGACAAGCTGGGATTCGACGCGGAAGGAGAGAAGAAGGTTGAAAAGAGCGAAGACGGGACGACTGGGCAAGGCGAAGGGCAGCAAGAGAGAACGGCAAGATGATGAAT
Source organism: Cercospora canescens BHU (assembly GCA_000347735.1). Classification (NCBI taxonomy): domain Eukaryota; kingdom Fungi; phylum Ascomycota; class Dothideomycetes; order Mycosphaerellales; family Mycosphaerellaceae; genus Cercospora; species Cercospora canescens. Next base: position 4,163 of record ANSM01000601.1, on the reverse strand, counting down.
TCGCACAGGATGAAGGCTTCTGCTACCGAATATTCACTTTCATCAGGACAGCTCTTCCACGTACGGTCTCGTACAGGCCGAAATCCGTCTCCGCTCGGAAGTTGATCTGGTCCATTTCTACGTCGACTGTCACCGGAGGCGGCTTCGCTACTGTCGCTGGCTTCGCTGCGGCGGGATTGTTGGATCTCCGACTCCAAAAAGACTGCTTCGGCTGCTCTATTGGTCTCTCGGGAAGTCCCTCGCGTATGGCACTCGTCATCGGACCTCCTCCTAGCGCGGTCAGCATCTGGTCTTTCAACAGTGATAGCGCTTCGTCCTGCGACCAGAACTGCGATCCATCGTACTGGCCATCCAGCTGAATCACGATCGGCAAGTCATCTTCCGAAAAGCCAACAAGTTCGCCTCTCCTGCTTGTCTCCGCTGTGCATAGTCAGTACAGCGCCCGGATCACCCCTACTTTGTTGGCACCTACCTTGGTCCGATGGCAGAATCAATAACGTCGAATTTGACAACCCGTGCTTCGCACGCTCTCGTATCTGTGGCAGCAATATCGACACCAGAACTCCGACATGTTGCGATCTCGAAGCACCAACTTCATCCCGTATGCTGATGTGGTGTTTCGTCTTCGCGTCGCCGTCCCAAAGATCGTTTACATGCACTACTTCTTCGTACGCGGGCGGCTCCATTGCTTTGGGAGTTGAACCAGAGGCCATCGATGCTGTCAACTAATGGATGTCCGCTGCAATACCTTTGGCGAGGCCCCGCCGGCCCGGGAAAACAGGCAGTGCAGTGGCAGCTTCTCCGCAGTGCTGGGGCTGCGGACCAAAAGGAATGCACACCTGACCTCTGTACGAAAGTGTTGCAGCTGTTTGACTGCCTCAGGATATCAAGGTCAACCCGCATCTGGATTCTGAGGCTTTTACTACCTCTGCAGGATCAACGCTAGTCATGTGAGGCCGCCGCATAGCCGGCATGCCACCCTGCTTGCAAGGAACATCTCAAGGAGCGATTCGATGAGGCCAAAAGTTGTATCATCTTACGACGCCCCGTCGCAGTAGTGCGTTCTACGTGAGTTCTTCGTGTCTTCGACCAATACTAGCAGGGCAAGATAAGTGAAGATTCTTGGTAGCTCTCAGCCTTACACTATGGAAGCCGCCCTTCCCTCCCCATTCCCATTGGCACTACACACTGCCTCGTCACCTGACCTTCAGTACGACAGCCCTCACGTTCGTCACTCCAATTACACTTGCCGCAATACCGAACGAGCGACATATGTGCTGTTGCCGACTTAAGCGTGGTCGTGGCTTTTGATTTGAGGACAGCACTGCCTCGTACGTGCTGTGAGAGTACAGGTAGGCTATGACTCTGACCGCTTCACGTATATAACACAGTCTCTATTTCGTGCCTCAGCTCTTAAAGTCCGACTGTTGCAACAACATACAGTGCTCCTCGCTTGTTTTCTCCCCAACATACTTACCGATCCCCCGACATAACCGCCACAATGTGGTATCACGTCTCAGAGCCCAACACGTACCTCGTCGTTACCGGTATAGGCATCAAAGATGTCATCATCGCGAAGAAGCGCTTCGTTAAACCTCTGCAGAAGGTGACAAAGATATCGATCACACCCTTCGACTTCAGCATGTCGCTGCAAGCGATGACATCGGAGAAACTTCAATTTAATCTCCCTGCAGTCTTCACCATCGGCCCCAAGAACAACCCAGCAGATTTGAAAAAGTACGCGGAACTGCTCACTGGTGATTCCGATGGCCATGTTCGCCTGCAGAAGGGAGTCGTCGGTACGGGCGGCAACCATGTTCAAGACATCGTCAAGGGCGTTATCGAGGGCGAAACCCGATCGATTGTGTCGAACATGACGATGGAGGAGCTCTTCAACAACCGGAAGCTGTTCAAGGACCAGGTTGTCAAGAATGTGCAGGCTGAGTTGGAAGTCTTCGGATTGGTGATCTACAACGCTAATATAAAGGAACTCCAAGATATGGGTGAGTACGTTTTTCAAATATGTCCGATATCCTCAATTCCAGCCAGGCCACGAGACCAGCGAAAGTGGTGATGATAAAATCAGCACGCACAACTTACTAACCTACATTAGCCGACTCTAAATACTTCGAATCGCTAGCCCGCAAGGCTCACGAAGGCGCACAGTCTCAAGCACAAGTTGACGTCGCCAACGCACGCATGATTGGTAGAGTTGGAGAAGCCGAGAAGGAAGGCCAGACAAAGCAAGAAATTGCGAAGATCAACGCCAAAACAGCAGTTCTCGAAACTGAGCGCAAGGTCGAAAAGGCGATCGCTGACCAGAAGTTGCGCACGCGAGAAATTGCCATTGAACGAGAGATCCAGTTGGAGCAGATCAATGCTAAACGCACTGCCGAACAGAAAGATGCGGAGTTGCAGAAAGCAGTCGAGGAGAAGAGAGCTGCGATGGAGTTGGAGAGATTGAGGGCTACCACCGTCACGTACGTCTTCTTTGCTCTGGTGATCCGGTCCAATTTATGGGACCAATGCCCAATTCGTCGCCAGGGAATGTTCTTCTGCGATCCATATTGACACCAAATCACAGGCAAGCAAAGATTGCACGAGAATCCGCGCAACAGAAGGCCGATGCCGATCTCTATACGCAAACGAAGAAGGCGGACGCACTGCAATACAACCAGAAAGCCGAAGCCGAAGCAATCTTTTATCGATCGACTCAGGATGCTGACGCTGCCAACTACAAACGCATGAAGGATGCCGACGCTGCTCTGGCCGCTCGTGAGAAGGAAGCCCAGGCAATGTACATCATGAAGGAACGCGAAGCCGAAGCCATGTTCCTGCAACGACAGAAGGAAGCCGAAGCGACATATCTGGTCAAAGCCCGAGAAGCGGAAGCCAGTTACCTGGCGAAGAAGAAAGAAGCCGAGGGCTTGACGGAGCTGTCCAAGGTGAGTGCTGACCACTTCTTGAGAAGCCTGAGCACGAATCGTAGACGCGCTTCGCCGACCATCTCCGTGAAGACTCAAAGTAACTATTAACACAACTTCCATCCAGGCCTATGGCCAACTCGCCAACGTCATGGGCGGCCCTCAAGGCCTCATGCAATTCCTCATGCTCCAAAACGGCACCTACGAACGCCTTGCCGCCGAAAACGCCAAAGCTATCCACGGCTTACAACCCAAGATCAACGTCTGGACGACCGACGGCGCTTCAAACGATGCTAGCATGGCACCTATCCAAAATCTTTTCAAGAGTCTCCCACCGCTGTTCTCTACCATTCAAGACCAGACTGGGATGACGCCACCCAGCTGGATGGCTCAGATGCCATCCAAAGATGTGGAGATGTTGCCGAAGAAGGGGAGCAAGCTTACCAATGGACATGCCGCTTGATCTTTTCGCCCCACTGCGCTGTGCGCGAACACTCAAGATCGAGCGAGAGGCTTATAAAAGCATGTTTCAAAATACGCTGCTAATGGCCTAGACGACTCGTGCTGATCGAAGGTAATAGATCGTGCTTGGACTCGTTGTCGTTATTCACAGGTTTACTTTTGTCAAATGCCACAGATGCGTATGTGCAACTACTATTTAATTCGTGGAGGTTTTCCGAAGCGCACAATTCATTCGTGAGTATCTGGTAGCTGGTAAGAAGTCTCAGAACTCGTAATTGATAATATGTGCTCAACCGCAATTAGCATTGTGTAAGGTCATTGCGCTCATGAGGCTGGCAGATGATCTGCACGTGGTATCTACTCAAAATTTCGACTGGGGAGGAGGCTTCGTATTTTTACTCGCCAGGTAGACTGCTTTGGCTGACATTGAATGTGTTTTTAAAGGCAGACATTCGGATGGGCGCTGACAATCATCAAGGTGAAAGCTGAATTTTGTGGAGCAGGCCGTCGCTTGCAACACATCTTACCTCCGTATAAGTCAGTGTTGCATCAGGGTGTGGATGAGGTCCACTCTTGTCGGCATAGGGGCACTGTGCGAGACAGCATGAGTTGCGTTGTGCAGCTCGTAGCCGGCGGCATTCAGGCTTTACAGCTTGTTACAGGTTTGTGCCGGATCTGCAAGGAACAAACTAGACTATTCTGCCTGTAGAACTATGGCGAGCCTTGCTGCTCACCTCAGCTGACTTCAGCAGTCAAAACTATCGATGCCCCCCCCCC
>ANSM01000597.1:0-17172 GCA_000347735.1 Cercospora canescens BHU | reverse complement strand
AGCCCGCGGTCGCGGGGGCGCTCTGGCTCATGGCCGCGGTGCTGACGGGAGTGTTGGAGCGAGTGCTGCGGGTGGAGAGAAAGACGTTAGTGAGTGCTGTGCCTGCTGTCTTGGCCGAGATAACGAGACGAGCGCCGACCGACAGTGTGGGGATTCACCAGCGGCATCCCTGCCCCAGCACTGCCAGAGCTCCGCCGCGCTGTGCTTGGTCGTCGCCATGTCGGAGACGTGTGTGTGTATGTATGCGTGCGTGTACATACCTGTCGCCGCTGCTATTGCTCACAACAGCTGCAGGCGCATTGGCCGCCAGTGACGCCAAAGTCGCCAACGAAATGTTGTCAGATGCTGTTCGTCCGCTGAACGACGTCTCCCCGGGACGTGAGCTCGACTGTTTTGACGCTGTAGAGGGCGATCGCGGTGCGCTAGAATGGCTACTGTGATGCTCGCGATGCGAAATGCTGCTCGATGGTCGTGGTGGTTCGGCAAACACAGCTGGCGGTTTGTGGAATGGCTGCGACGCGTTGGGAACAGCGTATTGAAGCATTGAATCGGCGGGGGAGATGACTCGAGGGCGAGACGGATTGCACAAAGCAGTCGCGGAGTGTGTCGGGATCGTATGTTCACCGGGAGAGTGGCAGAGGGTGAATGCGCGAGATTCGTGGTCCAGCACAGGAAGTATTAGAATTACAGGTATGTAGGAGAAGCGACAACGGCACGCCCAGTGTTCAGCAACTGCCACAATGCTCTCGGGAAGATGAAGAAGAGGTCGACGGCATGGAGCGAGGCAAGAGACAGCGGCATAGGACGAGCGATTGCAATAGGAGAAGATCCAATAACGAAGGGTTGTACATGCTTTTCGATAAGATAACATGGAGACCGGGATTATGGCGTAGGCGTTTGCAGTAGCGCCCACAACGGCCGGCTGAGCGCCCAGCGCGATTCGGCTGTCATTGGCACCGACCATGGCGCTGTCACAACGTGTATGTTGATGATAGAGGAACGTGACCGGCCCGCGTCTTACTGTGCGGGCTTTTCCAGATCAATAAGGTATCGTCAGCTTTGCTCTCGTGGCAGGCCGGTCTCGTGGCGCCAGCTTCGCACTAGCCACCATCTTGTGCGCGGAAGCAGCAGCAGGAGCAGTAGCAGAACGGAGCAATTGTGGAATCAGCATGGCATTCATTGGATATTGACGACAGCTTCCCTCATTTGCAGCGGAGATTATTGCGCGGCTCCCTTCTCGCGCGTTTGTCGATCATCCGGCCGCGGTCCGCGAGTGGCTCAATCCTCCATGCTGGCTGTGGCTTGACTCTTGTCCCTGGATGCATCGACTGTCCATCAACTTCGTGTCCGCCATCGCCGCCAAAATGGCTTGACCAAAACCCGCCGACGAGACTCATGTTGAACTACGAACCGAATTCATCCCTCAGCCATGTCGTCGAAACGCCCTGCGGCTTCGGGTTATGCCCGAATCGCGCAGGCAGAGGAAGAGGAGGAAGAACAGGCGTATTCCGATGTCGAGGATCCGTTCGTCGATCCGACCGCGATGTCCTCTCCAGAGGCACAGTATGAATCTATCCAGCCCGGTCGCCGCGGCTCCATGCGCATGCCAGATGGTTCTACTCTGCCTCGACCGGGCAGGCGGCGGCGAGCGAACAGTGGAGTGGACATCAAGGCAATCAACCTGAGGCTGGAGCGCTGGGCAGAAGAGATCAAGGAACGATTTAAGCGGCGGCGAGTGAAAGGCAAGAGTGCGGAAGAAGAACAGCTGGAGATACATCATTCGGTGTTCCATGCGCCAGACTGGATCAGGCCTGCAACAAAAGAGACGCTGGAAAATGAGCGCGACGACACTGATCGGCTCTCGAAGCTGGAATTCGACGATTTGGTGGAATCAGTCCGAACTGCTATCGAGCTTGGCCTCCATCCAAAATTAATCGCTCAAGGTAGCAGTGGGTCATACTTCGCACGCAACAGTGGTGGGCAGACGGTGGGTGTTTTCAAGCCAAAGGATGAAGAACCGTATGCGAGCAAGAACCCCAAATGGACGAAGTGGATTCATCGCAACTTGTTTCCATTTGCGTTTGGACGAGCAATGCTTATTCCCAACCTGAGCTACGTTTCAGAAGCCGCAGCATATGTGCTAGACTGTCAGTTGCGGACAAACCTTGTGCCCTATACAGATGTAGTTGGTCTCAGCAGCAAGAGTTTCCACTACGATTGGATGGACAGGAGAGCATACTACCGAAAAGGCAGGCCGTTTCCGGAAAAGTTGGGCTCCTTTCAGGTGTTCTTAAAGGGCTTTAAAGGGGCGACAGAGTTCTTCCAGGAACATCCGTGGCCAGATCTGAACAACGCGAGCTTCCGAGACGCTCCATCACGAAAGAAGCGCCGGAAACGATGGGACGAAACGTGCCGGCCGAGCAGCAGGACGAGCAGCAGACCCGCGACAGCCACAACCGATGACTACAATACAGAAGATGAAGAAGACGATGCAGCTGAAGCTGGGCGAAGCTCCGAATTCTGGACGGATGAGCTTCAGCAGAGCTTCCGCGAAGAACTTGAAAAGCTCGTGATATTGGACTATGTGATGCGCAACACAGACCGAGGCTCAGACAACTGGATGATACGGATCGACCGAAACACCAATAAAGCCACACTAGTCAAGGAGCCGCCAAAAGCGAATGGTGAGCCAGACACCAACGGCTACCATAGGCGGAATGAGAGCATGAGTGCATCAAGGTCTCCAAGTAAGGCGCGCGAAGCCGCTGTGCCAAGGATAGGCGCGATTGACAACTCACTCTCATGGCCGTGGAAACACCCCGACGCGTGGCGAAGCTATCCCTTCGGATGGCTATTCCTCCCGGTGGGCCTGATCGGAAGGCCCTTTTCGGAAAAGACCAGGCAGCATTTCCTGCCTCTGCTAACATCGAAAGCTTGGTGGAGCGAGACACAAGTAAAGCTCCGACAGTGCTTCGAGATAGACGCGGACTTCCAGGAAAAGATGTTTGCAAGACAGATGGCTGTGATGAAGGGCCAAGCATGGAATGTAGTGGAGACACTCAAGACACCTGATCATGGACCACTGGAACTTACGAGAAGAAACCGGGTCCACGTTTGGGATGATCTCGTTGACATCCCCGTTGCGGTGCCATTGCCACGAGCCAGCGAAGAGATGAGAATGAGAGCTGCGGCATTCAACGCGGAGGAGCACAGACGCCATGCATTGGCTGGCAGTCCTCCCGCGACTAGCATGCTGGAAGATGAAGAAATGGACATCTCCGCTGCACATCCGTCCGCCTCTACCATGAATGGGAAGTTGCTTGATCAATTCGGAACCTCTCTTCCAAATGAAGTCATGCACGTCCCTAATCGCTTCAATACGTCACGGCAAAACTCCTCGCAAAATGTTCAAGAGTCGCAAAAGTCATCAGAGACGGCGAAGGAGGTGAAGATATCCGCCTCAGCAATGCGATCACCGGATTGGCAGCGGCCCGGAGCTTTCAGGTCCCGAACTGGCGATCATCGGCATCGCGTGTCACTAGATGTCCCTCGCACGCAATGGATGTCGTCACCGAATCACTCCAAGTCGCGGCGCTTCTCTCTAAGCTTCGCCAGAAACAATAGTGAGGATGACGGAGACCTCGGTTTTGCAGCCACATCAGAGAGAGAGGGTGCAACGAGGAAGGTCATCGTGGAAAGGCTCGAAATGGTCAAGAGTCGAGCGCCTGTCTTCAAGTGGTGCTAGTCGGCTGGTTTAAGGTCCTTCATGGCCAATTATATCTACTGGACAGAGCCTATGGGATCGTGGTGACAACACCAACTGACGTCGGAACCCCGGCTTAGGCCGAAGAGTCATTTCTCGCGGCGAAACCAATCAATGTCTGGCCCGGCAACGCGCCCTTGCACGAGGTAGTCCAATGCATCGTATTTCGCGTGCTGTCCCGCGGCTGGGTCAGTCTGCTCGCGTGATGCAGTCTGGCGGCACTATATTGAGAAGCCACGGCAAACCTATTGAGAAGCGCAAGTCTGGAGTCGCAATCATCACTTGCGCTCTCGTGATCGAGCGGCGCAGATGGCGGACTCATGCGCTGTCAATCGGGTGCATGAGAATCAGACATCGAATGTTATCCGCCCATCATGAAACATTATACGTGTGCTCATGACCCGGTTGCTCAGAGGCGGCCTGGAATCGCATCCGGCTTTGGCGTGGCAATCAGCTTCGAGAAGGACTAGGGATATCATTCATAGAATATGAAGACATCACATCATATGGCTTGATGAACTACGAATCTCGGGTGTTGAAAGCTGGCTTGAACTTGCTGGGGCTGTCTCAGATACCTCGTAGAAGTGGCGCTTTATATTGCTCGGTCTTTCGAGAAGATCGTGCCGACCATGCAGGCGAATGTGGAGCATCGGACGAAGCCGTCCATTCATTCACAGCGAAGCATTCCTCATGCGGTATCCACTGTGCGGGCGTTCGGGCATTGGTATTGTCGGTGCTAATGCGGAATAGAGTTTCACACAAATCCTCCCGGACCTCCAACCCGTCGCTGTCCAGCTGCAAACTCACCTCATCCAACGCCATCGCGGACTAAGTGTTACTAAGGCCTGATGCCACCCCACTTGGCCCCGGGGCTACATCAAAGCCCGTTCATTCGATGCGCCCACGATCGACGTTGTTCGACATTTGCTTGCCGCCGTTGCCCACTCAGCCCTTATAAAGTCCTTGGTTGAAGGATCGAGTTCGCTAGCTTACTAACCCATGCTCGCCTCATCCTGCAAACATCAAGCAATCCTCCTCGTCATTGACGAGAGCTGAACACAACAAGGGAGAGCTCATCCTGGACAGAGCTTGTTGGTCCTTGCCGATATCCAGGCAAACATCGAGGCTGAGGGGAAATGCCATACCTAGATGATCACACACAGTACCGGCCAAGTGTAATGGCTTCGCAGTACGATCCGGAATGGATAGCTGTAAGGACAATTGTCGAGAGTTCAAAGATCAAGGTTAATCAATCAGCAGTTCGAGACCAATGTGGGCGACCGACCCATGCTACCAGAGTCACCCGAGAAGCGTGTTGCAGCATTCAACGCATTATGCATCGAGATGTCAAAATTGCTTCCAGCCACGGACCCAAACATCAGCACACGCAAGTCCTTTCTTGTTCTTTTCGCAGTGAATGACATCTTACACATATCCCAGGACATGAACAGATAAACGACGACGTCCGCGTGCGAATATATCACCCACCAGAAGCAGGGCCCCTTCTTCCGCTCATCCTTTTCGCTCACGGTGGTGGCTTCACAGCTGGCAACCTAGACACAGAAGATCACACCTGCCGAGTCGTCTGCTCCGAAGCAGATAGCATCGTAGTGTCGGTGGAACACCGCACAGGGCCCGACATCATCTTCCCAAAGCCCATAGACGACTTTCATTCCGCGTACCAGTGGGTCCTCCAGAATGCCGACGCCCTCGGCGCAGATTCTCACTCGATTATCCTCTTCGGTGGCTCTGCGGGCGGGGCCATCGCAATTGCTTTGGCTCATCGCCTAGTACATTCCAGCATTCAGCATCCCGCTGGCCTAGTGCTTGCGCAACCCATGTCTCTCCACCCATCAGGTTGCCCCGCAGAATACAAGCATCTTCACAGATCATACACAGAAAATGGGGCCAGCGACGTGCCCGTCGTGAATGCCGAAGCGGCAATGGCAGCTTTCGACAGAAGCATCGGCGCATCGAGATATCAGAACGTGACTTGGCTTCCTCAGTCTGGAGGCGCGGAAGCAGTGAAAGGTTTTCCGCCAACGTATATCGTGAACACAGACCTCGAGTGTTTTCGAGACGACGGAACTGTACTGGAGGCGGAGTTAATGGACGCGGGAGTTCCAGTCAAGCGGGACGTGATCAAAGGTTTCCCGCATTACTTCTGGGTGTGAGTATCTATCATTCCATTTCTTCGACGGCGGCGGAGGCATCGAGTAGATCAGGTGGAACGGCGTTTTGCTGATGAGACCTTCTCTCGCAGATTTCCGATAAAGACCGCTGGGCGGAGGTTCAGAGACCAACTTGTCGATGGGATACAATGGGTTCTCAACACGTCGGACCTTGTCGGGGGGTTGGAAACGAGGCATGTGTGATCGACTTGTGAGAGCAGAACATTGCATGTCTCTGCGGGACACTCATACATCAATCGAATTATGCTTTTGTATCTCACAGTCGTGCCCAAGGCCCCTGTCTTTCGGAGAAAGGCGTACTCTGATCCGGAACACACTCACATCTCAGAATTGCCGCTACGGCAGAATCTAGGCCGTAGTGAGGGCAGGAGGCAGGAAATCGTTTTGTGACCCGGAGAGAGGTGCACTCTGATCCGGAACACACTCACATCTCAGAATTGCCGCTACGGCACAATCTAGGTCGTAGTGAGTCTAGGAGGCAGAAAATCGTTTTGTGGCCCGGAGAAAGGTATGCTGTACAACGAGCTTGAAGTCATCGGCAGAAGGTAAGTATACCCGTATTTGAGACGGCACGCTGTCGCGCAATTCTGCCATTTCGCAAAGTTCAAGAGCCGAGACTGCTATTATTTGGTAGAGGAAAGATGTACTCTAACTCGAATCGTTGTCGCATCTCCGTCTTATCGCTACGGCATGAGTCAGGCCGTAATTAAGTAAGAAGGCAGCCTTCCATGATCTGGAAGGAAAATTGTCGACTTGCAGCGATTGCTTCAGAGCTACGGGACACTTGCCGCGCAGAAGCAAAATTCCGTCGTCGCTCGTATAGTTCAATGATTCATGTTTCCGACTTTTGGAATGCCAAATTTCCACCATGCACAGCGCTGCATACTTTTTTTCACCCCCTCAACTGTTCCACAACATCCTTCAACCTCTCCCACCCCTCCGTACCCTCCCAAGAATCCTTCGCCCTGCCCATAATCCCCCGCAACGCACTCCTAGCCTTGAATTTCCAATCTTTCATGACGATCTCTCCGAAACCTGCCGCCATCCCTTCCGTTCTCTCCTTCGGCCCCAAGCTCTCGTAACTGTCACAAAGACGGACCGTGGCTTCCACCACAGCATTCCACTGCTCCGTCTTGCCACTACTTTCCCACCCAGGTTGATTCGTCACAGCCCTCCAAGCCTTTTCTTCCGCGTCCAAAGCAGTGGAAGGCTTATCCCTCCACAAAGCGACTTTCGCAACAAGATGCCAAAGTTCGGCAGAACCGGTGATCAGCGGAACGATGTGCTCATCGATGAACTTGACTGTCATGCGCGTGAGACCTGGGGCACTGGGGTCGTAGCCCGACTCGTTCGAAGCGATGATGTGATTGACGAGACTAGACAAGATTTGAACATCGATACATTTTTCTCCATCTGTGGGTCCGCGGAGTTGGATTATTTGGCGCTGGGCGGTGAGGATATCTTGGTACGAAGGTGGTCGGAGGGAAGCCGCGACAATGAGCACATTTTCCCAGATGCGATGAGATTCGTGCTTGAGCGAAGCCGCACGTTTGAGAGCTTTGAGTGCATCAAGACGCACTTGTTGGCGCTTTTCGCCTACTGTGAGCTCTTTTTGTTGAGAGGGCTGGGCATCGTCTTCATCATCAAGAACTGCTGGCCGCTCAGTCGAAGACGAGGGTACTGGCGTATCAGATTCATCTTCGTCTGTTCGAAGGAGTGCAGCAGCGAGATTGCTCCAAGATTCAGCGTCCGTGTCATCAAGCTGGACGCAGCGAGAGAACGCTTCGACAGCTCGCTTGAACTGTGCTAATTCAAGCAGGGCACAACCCAACGCAAACCACGATTGCTGATTGAGCTGATTTACCCGCAGACTCTTGCTGTACGCCTCCGCTGCACGAACCATGTCTTTCGCAGCCATGAAATGCCGCCCGATCGATCGTTGCGCTCGCGCATATCGCTGTTTGGAGACATCCCAGGCTGTCTCGTACATCTCGACAGATTGATCGATATCGCCAAGGATGCAGTAAAGCCGCGGGGCATCGAGAGGAGCAGGATCTCTAGCAGGGCCTAGCCATTCCTCATCCTCGCCGACGTCAATTTCTGATTTCTCGGGAGCCCCATTTGTGGCGTGGAATAATTGCCGTCGCACAATGCGCTTCGCTCTGTCTTCGCGTTCTGTAGCAGCCCAACAAAGTGCAGCTTCTGCCCACATCTCGAGTCGCTCGTAAATCTCAAGAGCAGATCGGAGTCCACCCAATTGCACCCATCGTGAAGCAAGCTCTGCCTCCAGCTCCCATCTTGTTGGTGTAGCAAGCTGAAAGATGTACCGCACTCGCTCTGTAACTGGCGCACTTTCAGACTCTTTCGCCTTCGGTAAGAATGTAGATGTTGCTGCGGGCTTCTCGGAGTCCTCCTTGCTGGACGAGTGCTCAGGCGACGTTTCAGCAATGACTTGGTCGACCAATGCTTGCAGTTGGAGAAGACCTCTCTCGATGGTACGAGATTTGTAGCCCTCAATTCTACTTCGGACGAGAAGAGCTTGGGTGTAAACTTGCCAATTGGAGCTGCCACCATCAAGCACTCGTGTAGCATACGGCAACGTCTCTTCCCGCGTCAATCCGTTCTGAGGTGATGTATTCGTGATTGACGAAGCGACCAGGAGCAGTATGGTAGAGTCGAGTGGCTGCAATTTCGGCTGGTCGCCTGGATCGAGAGACTGGAGTACTTGCGGCAGAAGTTCGAGATTCTGCATTTCTGTGAGAGACACATTACTGGGTTTGTCCTTGGTGAAGGAAATGCTCTCCAGCAGCGTGTCATCGTTGAGATCCAGGTTCTCCGGCTTAGTTTCAGTCACAACAGTAGCAGTTGAAGGTTGATCAACCTGTTCCCCGTCTTCAATACTCTTCGCCAATACAACCAGCTGACTGACGTCTTTTTGCTGATACTTCGTGCGCTTCCCGAGCATTCCCACCAATGCGAACTGGAATTGGTTCTCAGTCTTGGCCTTCTCCAGATCTTCTCGCGCGAACTTGTCAAGGCCATGATGTATGTGTATGCTTGCTCGCTCGAGCAGGAATTCGACGTGCAATGAGACGTCATTCGTGGCCTGCAATTCATCGTCGAGGAGGCCGAGATCATCGTATATTACTTCCTGGATTGTCGAAGACACTTCGGATAGAAGGCGCTGGTGGTAGAAAGCACTTCTCAATTTTCCCCACCTTGCGGCTCCAATGTTTTTCAAGACGGCAGGGTTTGTGAAAACAGCGTCTGCTAAGCACAAAAGCTCAATATTTGGCGTGAGCTTGTACGCGGCAATGCCGTCCACTGTAAAACCCGCGAGTAATTTTTGCCGCAAGGTGTGGCGAGCATGTTTGTCGGAGGCCACGCCGGATGGCAGAAGCAACTCTCCTACATCGAATGCCAGCGGTGGCCCAGTCACATTTGACTGTACAAAAGCCAGCAGTGCCGCATATCCTATGCAGAAGACAATGGACTGCAATTCGGCCCTCGACCTGTCTGCCAGAATATTGCCCAATCTTTGGAAGATGAAGTCATTCCAGGTGTCGAAGTCGTTCAGTTGAACGGACTGTAGCTTTTCATTTTGCTCATGACCAAACAATAATTTGGCTTCAGCGCCTCGTAAAATGCCTTCATAGTCACCACTTTCGAGCCTTTCGATGGAACCTGCAACCTGGATTGCGACCTCTCCTGGTAAGGTCGAACGAAGATATCGGAGCAGGGCGTCAGCCATGTTGAAAATGGCGATGTAGGTAAAGAAGGACTAGGAACCTGACGTCTGTGGTCGTTCGTTGCCTTTGACATTTTTTGATGGACCAAGTCACAGCCCCACCCCTGCTGAGAGTGGCGGCTCGTACCGCAAAACCGAGGTGCCACCCACTCTCCCTCACCCTTCCTCCTACCACTTCTGCCAGCATACTGCATCGACGACAGCACTCCCATCAACACTCTGTTGAGTTTACGATCATCAGAGCCGCATAAAACTGCACGTGATCTTTCTGGGGCCCGCGTGGCCAGACAGGCCACAAATTCGGCGTGCATCGCGGCGACATGCACGCAGTTCGGCCTGAGCGAGCTGAGCCCATCTGTTAGTGACCTACTGGCCTTAGGCGAAAGCATTCCTGTCCCAGATATAGCCACGCACACTCTCTAAGCTTTCTCATCGTGAGCTTGTACCAAACGAAGCTTCCAACAGCACACGGCCGTTTCGGTTATCTATTTCAGCTGCCACGAGGCGGAGCCATGCTGTGCGACAATCCTTCGAGGCCAAAATCTGACCTCAGCCCGCTCCTGACCCATTGTCGCTTCCTTTAGCCCAATCCAGTCTTTCAAGTGAGAACAGCGAGGTAAGTCTCCGCCACGCGCAGAAAATATAGCTTGGATTAGTGGGCCTTGTTTTGTTGGTCAGCTTCTCGCGAGGCATTAAGAACAAGTACCACTCGCGATTGCAAGCGCATCGTCATCCCTCATCATTCCAACAGGCCCAAGTATCATTTCATTGCTACTCTCCTTGTGTCGACGACCACCATTCCTGAAACGTGCAAGTACACAGCATCAATACCATCGCACGTGTAGTCCGATCGACCGCGACGATGGCGTCCCCACCCCTGGCCCTCAAAATCTCCCTCGGCCTACTCGTGCTCGACTCCCTCATCGAAACAGCCTTCATCTCCTCAATGGTCCGATGGCTTCACACGCGAGCAGGCCGAAGTTTCCTCTTCACCTCCTCGGACGCCACACATTCCCTGCACGGCAAACCCCTCAATCTGCTCGTCGACCAAGGCCACACATCCAACGGAGCAGCAGGCACAGCCTTCGTGCTGATCGGCCTCGGCGGAATCCTCGCACTCACCCTCCGCCACCACGCAACCTCCCACCCCCACAACACGCGCTCGAGCACCACAACCGCCAGCAAAATCATCCACACCTCCTGGCTACTCTTCACCTTCCTCTCCATGCTCCTCTCCCTCGGCGCGCTGATCTACACCTTCACCCTCACGTCCTCGCACGCAGGCCAACACATCGACGCCGCTTTCGCCGCAACTCTCAACAACCAGCCGTACCCGCACCAAGTCCCATACCCTCGAGACTCCTGGACGCCAGAGAACTGGTTCAAAGCCGTGCTCGACATCCCGCTCGTCAAGCAAAGTGACCGGGACGCGATAAATTTCCATTTACGAATCATGGAAGGCTGGCGATGGAATTTGGTTCCCATGTTCATTTTCGGAGTGGCGGTGTTCGTGTGTGCGACGGTCGACGCGGTGGTCCATTGGAAGAAAGAGCGACCAACGCGGCGTTTCATGAACGAAGGGAAAAGGCTGTCGGTGTGATCGCAACTGATACCTAGCATTAGTAGCGAATTCATTTTTGATGGTGAGGCAGAGCGGTGGTAATGCGCAAAGGAGAACAAGGAAGGCAGTCTGTTTCAAAATCTTCGAATCACTGTACATAGTTTTCGTCGTCCATTATATTACCAACACAAAGTTTTTCGCCCCCGTGCCCCACAAGTCCCCAGTACAACCAAGGGAGCGACTCACGCCTAACAAGACTCACCTATTCTTCACGCCCACCCTGTGCTGTTTGTGCTTTTTATCAATATCAAGAAAAAAAAAACTTGCGCTCGATTTGCGAGTTGGTCACATGTCCAGATTTCGTCATCCCATCCAAACGCCCGCAATGCAAAAGCTCACTCGCTCCGGCAGCAGTGCCAACCCAATGCCATCAGCCTAAAATGCTTGCGGTCTTCCTACATTGACGCAAGTTCAATGTCAATTTGAGCATCGAGGAAAGCCCGCTTCTCGCCAACCAATTGACATTGCAACTTTTGCTCGGCCAAAGCCTTCAGCTGCTTCTTAGTCACGCTATCCATATCGACCTCACCCAGACATTCGCGAATGGCCAGTGTGATTGCCTCATTCGTTGGGCCTTGAGTTTGGAAGCCGTGCAATGATTGTGGATTGACACTGCCAGGTCGACTGCCGAAAGGTCCTGCGCCTGGCACAGGCGAGCGTCCACCATGCGAATACAGGGGAGGTGATTGCATGTTGCCCATCAAGTTGTCGGTGGACTGGTGCTGTGGACTATACTGTGGCCGGTAGTGGTCGCTCATGCCGCCCATTGACATCAGACGCTGCTGCGACTCATTTGGCGTAGCTTGGTCGTGATAGCGTCCTGTCATTGCCGAGAAGGTCGAGTTGCGTCCGAGTGCGTTGTATGGACCCGGAGACTGCGGCGGCTTAAAGGATTGGTTGTGTGGGAAGCCCGTAAGGATAGTGGAAGCCGGCTTCACACTAGAGTATACCGAGCGGATGTCGTCCATTTCATAACCACCTGCGTCGTACATGTGCATATCCTTCTCCTCGAACATGGTGCGACGCCCAGGTAGATTGTTGGCAGTAGCATAGTCGTCCCATCGCTGGAGAGGAATGCTGCGAGGGTCGAAGCCTTCATCATCAACAGCAACGACCCGCTTGTCGCCCTTCTCTCCGACAACGACACGTGTGTTACCCCACGAGAAATCATCTTGCTTCCAGAAGGAGTATACTGGCAACACAAATGACCAGATCGGATACGCCAGAATGTAGATGATCATCCAACCGATGTGTTGCCACTGTCGCTTGACCAAGAAGATGATTGCTTGCAGACCGTAGACAGCTGCAAGCATGACAATGGAAATCAGAGGGAATTGCCCGCTTCCCGTGGCTACAACGTAGACCAGGTAGACCAGGTACGCGCACGTCGCCGGGAGGATAAGGGTACCGAAAAGGTCGACAAAAACCACGAATCTCATGCTAAAGCAGCAGAAGCCGCACAGGTCCACTTGCATCATCTCAGCCAAGTTGTGGATGGTCGAGTTGATCCAACGACGACGCTGCGAGAGAAGGACGCTCCATTCGGCAGGTGCTTCGGTCAGCGCGTACGCATCGGGCAGGAACTTGTAGGACATGGACGGAAAGTGCTTGGTCATGATGGTCGTTAGATAACGATCCTCACCGAGAGAAAACAAGTTCTTCTTGTGGAGGGTGTCAATTTGGTTGTCCGCATATTCAGCAATGACCTTGTCGGCGATGATAAGGGGGCGTCCTTTGTCAGATGTGCGCAATCGGTACATGCAGAAACTGTGTCGAGAGTCAGCGATTTGTTTGCCGTCAATGTCAAGAAAGGCGCTTACCATCCAGGCAGACACGTCACGCTACCGAACAAACTCTCGAAAGCCTTGGCCAAGTGGTGAGAAATGTAGTATTCGTACACTTGAATCATAGTCCACCACGAGCGCTCTTCATTCTCCAGGGATGTTTCTCCACAGATGCCGGCAATCTTGGCGTCATTGGCACAAGCCGAGATTAGTCGATTGAGCGAGTCTTCCTTCACCTTGGTATCGGCGTCGACCATGAAAAGATATTCGTAGAGCTCCGGGTCAACACCAATGATGTTGTTGATCTGATGGAACATTTCCAGCTCCAGCGGATTCATAGCGGATCGGTGGTGCACGCGGTTCAAGAAGCTCATCAACATGATCTGCGAGTCACGCTTACCACGATTGCCGGGCTTCGACTTTTGCTGCTCAGATTCCTTGCCGACCTTTACAACGACAATGTAGGGAACGACGTTGCCCTCGTATTCGTACAAGCCGGAGTAGACCTTGCCGTAGTTCAGCTGCTCGCCACCGAGGCCAAGTGATTTGAATGGAAGAGCAGGCGGGTCAATCTTAGGATCGACTCCGAGAATATCGAGCACGATCTTCGGCGTAGGGCGATCGTTGCCACCTCCGACAATCATTCCATCGCAAATGACACAGATCAGTTTCCTTTTGTTGTCGTAGGCCAGAGCGGTCAGAGAATCGAGGCCCTTTCGGAGCGAATCTTCACCTTCGGTGTAAGCTGGAACTTGACAGATGACGAACTTGTCCTGTTGCGATGGCCTCTTCTTGGATCCGAGTTGAAGAGCCGCCAGAAACTTAATAGCGATGACAGCACAGAGGATGATGGTGAAAGCCAACAGAATGTATCCGTTGACCTGGCAGCGAGCAGACTGGCGGAAGTCGGCGTTTCCAATGTAGAACATGTTGTTGAGGCAGTTCATGCTGTTCGTGCGAGTGGAAAAGTTCAGTCTGTTGTTCCAGTCCTCGGTGATGTCGCCACCTGGGTTATTCTGTACCAGTGCCGTAACGTCATCCGGGAAAAAGCTGTAGCTGGGGAGGTCGTTCTGTTGCTTGAGCGTGTAGAAGTAGTCCGTCAGGTCGTAGATCTTCTTGTCAATGATGAACCAATTGCGGCTGTACTTTTGGCCGTCACTGGCCACCGACGACCTCTTGTACACGAGCTGACCTTTGTAATATTCCTTCATGCGTGGCAGGAAGTCGTCGACATACCAGTTGATACTGTTGAGCTTAGTGGTCCTGTCCGGCTGAAATTCCGGCCCTGACTTGTGCTCTGCGTTGGGGTACAGAAGGGTGTTGTTGCTCTGAAGTTGGATTGAGGTCGAGGTGACGAGGCCAGGGCAGGCAATGGTGAGTGGAGGAACAATGTACGAAGTCACATCTGTTCCGGCGAAAGGCTGCATATTCTGTTCCGTTGTCTCGATGTTCGTGTCCGAGTGCTGCAGCTTCCAGAACTTGCTGAGGTCGTAAACACCGCCACGGAAAGAAACGAAGAAATCGCCGTCTCCCTGGTGGTAAGACACCTCCTTCCGGTTCCAAGCCTTGTCACGATTCGGACATAGCAGGTTGCCGAAGGCGACGATGTAGAAGACAATCGTGAAGTTCAACACGAGGATCAGGAAACACAGGGCAAATTTCTCTCGCCAGGCTTGTCGGACGTCTTTGCGTTTCATCCGGCCGATAGCTGATAGCATGAATGATGGGATCCAGAAGGTGAGCGCCCAAACAAGAGCAACCCACATCCTGCGGCCTTTGGTGACCTTCTGGACGACCAGCTCTTTGCCTGCAGCCTGCTCTGCGTCAATTTCTCCTTCGAATCCGACCCAGTTCCGCTTGTCGTCTCCCTTGAAGCCCAGTCCGTAGTCACCGCCGCTGGTACTGCGCATGGTGTGGGCGATCGTCGGAGCGAGCGATTTGGCGCCCAGTCTGCTCGGCGCCACTTGGCTGGGATTGTGGGCATGAACCGTCTCGCGGCTGCCATCTTCGAAGAAGCCGCTGTTGACGCCTGGTGCCTGGTTGTAGCTCTCCATACCAGCTGCGCCGACCATTCCACCGAGCATCCCGGGGGCAGACATGTCATCGGCTGGCTTCATGTCCAGCATACTCTCGGCCTCCCAGTACGCGCTTTCACGCATCCAGATGCGTTCGTGGCCAACAACCACTTCGCCGTTGCTCCATCCCCGCTCCAGAATCCAGCTCTCGACTCCTTCTCGGCCGTCGTGACAGCCGAGACGACGGTAACGCTCGACAAACTCTTCCACGTCAAAGTCGGCCGTGAAGTCTAGCTGCTTGGTCCTGTAGTTTGCCCATTCGGCCAATCGCCAGCTTCGAATCTGACTGGACACGCTGCCTGCAGACCACGGCACGCTTCCCGGAGCCACGTGGGCAAATCTCTCCGGAGGCTCATCGCTCGGGTGCAAGCAGAGCTGAAACCAGACTCTGCTACTGCCGAGAGTGTTCATCAGGTTAAAGCGACCATTGGACCCTAGCACGATTCCCTGGCCAGAGATGGGATAGAGCATCTGGCGCAAGAAGCTTTCCTCTTCCGTTTCCACGCCAATCTTCTCGAGCGTTCCTTGACGGCGGTCGAGCCACACCTCGCGATCCTTTAGCGTGGTGCCTTGGATGCCCAATTCCGCTTCGGACTTTTGCACAACTGCATCCATTTCCTTGATCACAGACGCGCCCGTGGGCTGGATTGGCAGGCCATCTTCCTTCATCTCCAGATTGATTCCCACTCGATCGTCGAAAACCGTTTTCAAGCTGACTGCCTTGCCGAGATGTTGGCTGGGAATCTCGATGACGGTGATGCTCACACTGTCGATATCGTCGGCACTTGGCGGGGTCATGGCTCCATCACTGCCACTGCTCGAGCCCAGGGCTCTGCCAGTGCGAACATCGTGTCTGATTGAGTCGTTCGCTTTTGCAATGACCCAATCCACGAGAGACTCATAAAGTGCTCCAATCAGAATCTCCCGCTCTTCCGTTACGCACTTCTTGAGGAGCACTTCCTCATCAATGTCAAGCAGGCCCGCCACTTCTTCGCAGACTGCAATCAACTCCTCTTGCTCGATGAGGTAACCGGTGGCATCGCCCAGCCGAAGGATAGCGGAGACCACGGCGAGGAGACTCCGGAGGCTCCTGCCCTTGATGCCAATGGCTTTCAGGGACTCTCGGAAATCCTCTGCGGCTGCCGCATCATCTGCAGCGGGCAGGAATGCGGGAGGGCTGTAGGTGTCAGTCTTGCGAAGAAGAGCATATTCGTGCGGCTGTCTCAATGACAAGGCCTCTCGCTCCTGCTCGGACTGCGCGTGGAGGAGGTAGTAAAAAACGTCGAATGCCCTGTATCCGGGCTGTGCTGGGACGTGGGTCAGTCCACCCTCGGTGTCAATGCCCGTGGTCGACAGGCTTAGGGAAGCGCCAGTGAGCTCTCCAGTCAGGGCAAGCGTGAAAGTGGCGGAAAGGGCCGAGTATCGAGGTAAAGATGGATTAAAGGGAGTAACTGTGCGCAAGAATGGCTTCAAGGCATCCAATGCGGTGTAAAATGTGCCCGGCACGCTCAGAGGCAGGGCTGAGACGAAGGGTGCGAACAGTGATGGCGTGGACTGGTGGAGGGAGCTGTGGAGCGGATCAGTTGTGTCTGCACTCGCACCGTCATGCCCGGCCGACGTACCCAAGAACAATGCATGCGTCTTCTGCTCTCCTGCGAGCGTGCTCCCATGTCCTCCTGGCTAGCTCCGAGTCTACGGCGCCGCCATATCGGCCGTCAGGGCCGGTGCTGCATCCGGTCTGCCATGTGTTGACGACCAAGCTGGTGCTCGACTCGAGGGCGTAGGGGGTGCCCTCTTTGAAGCAATTGTGCAGAGCATTGAGCAGCGTGGTAGTGGAGACCTGGGACGAGGATGGCTGATTGTGGTTTTGCATCGTATTGGTGCGCGATGCGTTGGAATACGTCGACAGGCGATATCCATGTTGCGCCATGGCCGGCCGTGAATGGAGCCCGCGAGGGCGTGAGGGCGTGCGGAGAGCGCAGTTGAGAT
>ANSM01000582.1:0-14691 GCA_000347735.1 Cercospora canescens BHU | reverse complement strand
CCCGACCGACGAGCCTCGTCGACAAGCAATCCCGCAACCTGCCTGCCTGCCGTTACACCACCGCTCTGACACAGGCACGCACGCACGCTGCTGTTGCGAGCGCTCCTCATTCCTGCGCTCCACGGTCAGACCCGAACTTAAAGCACCCCCACACACTGCTGCGCACTTAATCCCATTGCAATCAGCCCTGCATACTCCTCCTGCTGGGCTGCGGCGCAGTGCACAGCAGACTGTGCCGAGTCCGCTCCTGTTGTCTTCCTGCCTGGTTGCAGCAAGCGACACATCCATCCACCACGCCGCTCCGCAATCCTTCCAAGGCAAGCACCACTATACCACCAGGCCGGACCTACTGCGCTGTGCGCACTCAACCGCTCCTCATCGCAATCGGCCGTTTGGAATTTGCTCCTTCACCCTCCTCGGTACTCCCTGCCGACTCGACCCATTGAGCGCTTCGGGCTGACCCCTCGAGGATTCCATCAGGACGACGCGATCCAGCAGTGCCGTCCCGTCTCGTCTCTCCTCATCGGCTGTGTTGATTCCGGTGTGACAGCATCTCGTTTGGCGACGCCCTCTATTGCTGGCCACCATGAGCAGGCATTGTCGATTCGAATAACCCACTCTACCACCTACCTGCAACAGCCATGAACCTCTCCGCCGGCACTCGCAGCCAGGATGCCTTCTCGGCACGCACTGCTGCTGGTGCTGGTCCCATCCCTAAGCCGCACGCCACTCCTGCGCATTCTCAGCCGGCGAGAATCAATACTGCCATCGCCTTGACCGTCACTCCTTCTTCAGCGGGCATGACCGCTTCGTCAGTCCCGAGTCGAAGCAGCTCCCTGCACCACATCTACTCGGTCAAGTCCTATCCCAACGTATCTCAAGACTCTTTGGCTGAGATTCGAATGTCTCCGCAGACATCTCCGTCTCCCTCTTCGGTCCCGCGAAGGGCCATGTCAGACCGCGCATTTTCGGAGCGCTCGCCTTCGCCACATACCCGTGTTGGCCATCCCGGAGCGATGGCAGAGGCAATGTCTGCGACTGGTCGAGGCGATGGGCTCTTTCGAAGGTTGTCTCGAGGCGCGTCGAACAAGCTTAGACGCCGCGCATCCACCACGCATTCGCTTCGCATGCGGGACCAAAGTGCCGGACCCCTGCTAGTCCGTCGTCGCAGTGACAGCAATGGCGCATCGGATTTCCAAGATGTCTCGGACCTGGAACTGGACAGCAATCTCGATGACATGGACGACTGTCCTCCCTACGTCAAGGATCGCAGCAACGCGCTCGGAATCAACGTCGGGCGTCCCACGCTCGTGTCGCACGGCACAGGGAGCACGTTCGTGGGCGGCATTGCGCCATCGTCTTCTGCAATCTTGGAAAAGGGAACCTGGGTCTGGAAACACACACGGCGCAGCAAAAAACGGATTCAGCTGCGGCTCGATTCTAGTTCAGCCAGAGTATGCTGGCACGGCAAGAGGCCCGATAAGTCCTTCTTCATTGACGACGTCCGAGAGATGCGCGTGGGAGAGGAGTCCCGGAACGCCCGAGACGACATTCAGGTTCCCGCAGATCAAGAAGATCTCCTTGTCACGATCGTCTACGCGGTCGCGGAACGATCCAAAGGCCGCAGCATCAAAACCATGCACATCGTGATGCCCGATCATTACATCATGAAACTATGGACGAATGCGCTCAACATCGTGACCCGACAGCGCATCGAAGTCATGAACGCACTCTCTTCAAACCCGGAGAAGGCGGAGAAAGGCATGGCGTTGGCGTGGAAGCAGGTCATGAGCCAGAAGGACGTCAGTCAAGAAGAGCGATTGACTCTTGCAGATGCCATGGCGATGTGCCGATCCTTGGAGATCAACTGCTCCGAGTCTGCAGTCAAGACACACTTCAAGGCCATTGGCCGTGATGAGCATGCGGCACTCACCTATGACCAGTATAAAGACTTCCTCCAATCCTTCCGGGAACGAAAGGACATCACACACATCTTCAAGAATTGGCAGCTTGGTACCGACCATGACATGGTCTTAGAAACTTTCTTGGAATTCATGCGCTACGAGCAAAAGGCTGATGTTGACAAGGATCGTGCTTACTGGGAGGCTGTCTTTCACAAGTTCGCGCGGCCTGGAAACAACCGCCCAACCCTACCTGATGCTGCCCCGCAGCCGGAGCAGAAGGTATGGACAACACAGAGCTTCCAGACTTTCTTGACCTCATCCTTCACTTCACCCCTTGCACCACTCGGCGGCGAACCCTTCTTGGACAGACCCTTGAACGAGTATTTCATCTCGAGTTCACACAACACATATCTACTCGGGCGACAAGTTGCTGGTACGTCGAGTGTCGAGGGCTACATCTCTGCGCTGGTCAAGGGCTGTCGTTGTGTCGAGATCGATTGCTGGGATGGCGACGATGGTCGCCCCATTGTTACCCACGGCCGGACCATGACGAGCAAGATTCCGTTCGAAGACTGCGTCTCTGTGGTCGCAAAGTATGCATTCCACAGCTCCCCATACCCACTTGTTGTCTCCCTCGAGGTTCACTGCAACCCTGAGCAACAACTTGTCATGGTGGAACTGATGCGCAAGTACTTTGGCACCATGATGGTTACGGAGCCGATCTCGAACAACACGGTCAGCCTACCTTCGCCAGAGGAGCTGCGCAACAGAATCTTGATCAAAGTGAAGGCATCTGCGGAGATCGAGCAACTGCAGTCGCTTTCAGAAGCTCCCACTGGTCGCAGCAGGGCACGAAGTTTGACTTCTACTTTTGGTCGCGCGCCATCGACCGAGACTTCCAGCGCGACGTCATCCCCACTGGTCTCTGGTTCTTCTGCAACGAGTCCGTCTGAAATCAACAGCGTCTTCACACCCCGAGGACCGATCCCATCCGGAGTGATCACTCCGAGCAGCTCAGCGGATGACAGCGACGAGGTTCGCCAGCCCGTGGACAGGGTGAAGCGACGCGGCAACAAGACTCGGATCATTCACGAGCTTGGCAAGTTGGGTGTGTACGCACAAGGTATCAAGTTTGGCGCCGGCTTTCAGACGCCCGCCGGCAGGACCTACAATCACATCTATTCGTTCAATGAGAACACGTTCGACGATCTATGCACGAAGAAGACGGACAACAAAGCCCTCTTGGAAAAGCACAATGTCAGGCACCTCTTGCGTGTCTACCCGGCTGCCAAGCGCGTGGATTCTTCCAACTTCAACCCGTTGTCGGTCTGGCGCCGAGGCGGACAGATGGCCGCTCTCAATTGGCAGACGTACGATGTTCCTCAGCAGATCAATGAGGCCATGTTCGCCGGTGGCTTGGATCGCCTGGGATATGTTCTCAAGCCGGACGAGCTGCGACATGCCAAGCATCAGCCCATCTTCGACGCCGTGGATCAAGGTCCCAAGGATCATGAGAAGAGGGGCAAGAAGTGCGTCAAATTGAGCGTCGACATCATCTCTGCCCAGCGATTGCCCCGTCCACGTAATCAAAGCTCCGGATCCGGCATGAACCCCTACATCGAATTTGAAATGTTCTATGCAGAAGATAAGGAGCGCGTGATTACCAAGTCGGATGGCATTAATGACGCGTCAGTCCCAGAATTGCCTACCGAGAGGGCGCTACCGAGCCGCAGCCGGACGAGAATTGTCGAAGGCAATGGCTTCGATCCACAATACCACCAAAACATCACGACTTCGGTCGAGACGAAATTTCCAGGTCTGGTCTTCGTCCGCTGGACCGTGTGGAATGCTCCACAAGGCAAAAAGTCGGGCTCCAATGGCGTGCTCCTTGCTGCGTATACAGCTAAGCTCAGTAGTCTGCAGCAAGGCTACCGGCACCTTCCGCTCTTCAACCCTCAAGGAGAGCAGTACCGCGACGCGAAGCTGTTCGTCAAGATCAAGACGGAAGCTCCGGTGGCCATTCAGCAACATCATGACGAAAGCCTGTACTACGGCATTGTGGATCCCACAGCCTCGCCTCGATTCGACATGACCCGCAGCGACCGGCCCTGGCCACGTCGCATTTTCAGTCGGGCTTCCTCTCAACGGCGGAAAGACGCCTCCTCCAGCGATGTCGCGGGACCTTTGTCTCGGACTTCCAGCATGGACCGCGAGTCCTTGCAATGACACAAACACATTTGAAATTTTTCCAATCTTGCGCGCATTCATGATACCCGTTCCAACATTCACATATTCGGCGTTCCACGGGCATACTTCGGCGGCAAACACAGCTGGCATGCTGTTCCATGGGCGGATACATTGAGTTGAGAAAGAATACAGTCTTATACCCCACTTCGCATTTGCATTTGCAGGGCCCGTCGTCTGCGCACTCTATTACACGCCTGGCGTTTTCTGTCTTCTTGCACTTTCTTCACACTTGAGGATTGTTCGTTCGGGCTGGCTATCGAACTATATGCAAGGAAAGCAAGGGAAAGCAAGCAAGGCGGTGACGACTCAAACGCCTCGGATGGTGCTTTTTTCATTTGTTGTCTGTCTTTTTTCTTTTTGAAAGATGTACAACTTGCACTACAACAAGAACGACACCACACAAGGGCTGCGCTCTTCAACAATGATCTCTGCATCATTTACGTTTTCGTCTGGTTCGTCTTCTTTTATTTCTTTGTAAAGAAATCTTCTGCACTTCACTCTGCTCCCAACCAACCTCTTTTGCGCTGGCCTCAAAATGAGGTAGGTAGGAGCAAGCGTTGCTGTAATTGTATCACGAACCCTTTTTCTTTTTTTACTGCCGCAAATTGCGAATGCGGGGGGGTCAAAGAGACTACTACTGCTTCTCTCTCGGTTTTGGAGACATGAAGGAAAATAGAATAGACCTCTGGGAATGAAGGAGAGAGGACGGTTGACTTGCACTTTTTCTTTGTATCTATGTAGATCTGCCTTGAGGAGCAATGGACAGACAGCCGGGGACGGTTGAAAGCAGCGCCTTGCGTGGTCCCCTTCCTCTGCTCGCTCAATGGCTACGAGAGAAAGACTTTTGTAATTTCATGAAAGACTTCTTTTCCTCTCCCATGGATGACCTTTCCTTCTTCGCTCCCTTGCCGAGTTGTTGGCCATGCCATGCTCTTCCACCCCACTGCCATGTCTCGGAGATGGGAAAGCATGGCTCTGCCTCGGGTAGACACGGACAGAAACGCATGCAGCATCGTGGAGTCGCTTTCTCGCGGGTCAAAAAACTGCACGGGCGATGAGAAAGACTGGAATTCGTGGGCGGATAATGAGGTCAGAGATGCATGCAGGAGTGAAGGATTCACAGAGCCTACTTCTCCGTGCAGATGGTCCTAGTGGGGGTTTGTTTGCTATTCATAGCGTGCAAATCGAGCTATAAAGATAAACTGCGGGCACTGTAGCTAGCTGGTCACGCGTTACGATTAGACAACGCCAATGCAAGTCTTTCCGCCTCGACACGGAT
This sequence comes from Cercospora canescens BHU, assembly GCA_000347735.1. Lineage (NCBI taxonomy): Eukaryota > Fungi > Ascomycota > Dothideomycetes > Mycosphaerellales > Mycosphaerellaceae > Cercospora > Cercospora canescens. Next base: position 9,261 of record ANSM01000582.1, on the reverse strand, counting down.
ACGAAGGTGCGGAACCATCGTCGGCAAATTTCGTGTTCTGGCAGAATAGGGCGGAAGCGACCTTATGCATGATAACCACGCGCTTGTACAGTATGCGTCTGCCCAAGAGAAGGTTCGGCGTGAACAGCAGCGGTCTGAGCATATGTCCGGTCCTTTACTTCTTCGATTTCTTGCCTCCTCCACCTTTCTTCCCCTGACTTCCTTGGAGTGGCAATTTCAACATGAATTCGTGGCTACCCAGGTCGACCTCGGCGTTAATGATCCATTGTGCGAAGGCAGTCTTGTCGTGCACAACCCGGCCGTGAGTTTTAATCAATTGTTCGGCATCGTCATCTGCTGCGTCGTTCACACCAAAGAAGATGACGCTCTCCTTCGGCTTCGTGTCGTGACCTTTGCTAGCGTTGCCGGTCAGGACTTCGGTTGCTCCAGCGTCGTTGGCAAGCTCGGCCACTTCTTGCCAATTTTGGTAAGACTGGGCGGCTTTTGCGGTGAAGAACACACTCTTCTGGGCGAAGAGCGAGCGTCGCGCTGTGACGCCCGCATCGATGTCCTTCAAATCTGCGTGGACATAGTCTTCAGGGTTTTGGAGTTCGCCTTCCTTTCGCGAATCATTGATCCAGGCGTCACCCACTACAGGTTTACCTGCCACCAGCGATTGCAGAACCTTGAGAGTGGATGGCAAACCCTTGTCTCTCACGACGCAAACAAAGTTTGCTCGCTTACCCGGTGTTTCGTCAACCACCTCAATGTTATTCCTAGTCAACCATGCCTTGGCAGCTGGGGGCAAGTTGCTGGCACTGAGCAGGATTCTTGGTGTTCGACCCTTGCGCACTGTGGCAGACGGTGTGGCAGTCTGTTTGCGCGACGCCCTCTTTGCCGGCGTCGCAGCAGCTGTGACAGAACGCAAAGACTTTCGCGGTTTTTTCTTGTTCGATGCAGTTGTCGTGGATTCGTCGAGATCATCGTCCGTTTCTCGAGAGGCCTTCCGTGGTCTACCACGCTTCTTGGTTGGCTTAGGGACTGGCGTGGCAGCAGTATCATCATCTGGTCTGTCGGCGGCCAACTCTTCTTGATCTCCTTCTGTCTCCTCGTCTTCTGTGGCCGTCAGAGCTTCCCGTGGCCTGCCACGCTTCTTTACTGCCTGAACAGGTGGTGCAGCAGCAGCACTCTTACCGTCATCGTCGGCAGTGTCATCCCCTTCCACCTCTTCGGTATTGTCTGCAGGTGCACAAGCTTTGGATACCTCTCCGCGCCGTTGGCTCGGACTGGATTCAGGCTCGTCAAACCCTGCGACACCACCAGCACCGGATGCAATAGTTCTGAAAGGCCTGGTGAGCTCCTTGCTGTTCGTCGGCGGAGTATTTGATGTTTCCTCGCCGTCTTCCTCGTCCACGTCCGTGGCAGCCTTGGGTAACCTCGCTCGCTTCACTCTGGCTTGGGGATCGGAATCATGTGGATCAGCCGGGACATCGTACTGATCCGCTCGAGCCTCGAGCTTGCGTTTGAGACCACGCGAATGCTGCGGAGCAGCCACGGGTGCAACTGATTGCGCCTCGTTCTCTGCATCACCATCTATGACCTCGCCAAGGTGTTCGTCTGACTCATGCTCTTTCTGCTCCTCGTCAGCATCCGTAGCCTGGTCATTCGCCGAGTCCTTTTGTGGACGTGTGATCGTGCCATTGCTGTCTGGATGACATGTTGCAATTTTCGTCGCAGCTGCTGAAGCATGTGGGGGTTCAGTGTTCTGAGTGTGGAAGGAGCCCTCGACATCGCCACGCGTATCGGCCGTAACTGATGGCGACTTGTTTTCAGAAGTTCCTTGCTTCTTAGCATGCCATGGTGGCGAGCTCAAATGCTCATTGTCCGAATCGGTCTCGCTATCCCGCGTGGCTTCAGTCTGCTTGGCGGGAGTCTCGGAGCTGGAAAGTGCCATTGCGGCTGGGCAACGCTGAGAAGCGGGGGTCGGTAAAGGAGAATGCGATAGTGCAATTTCAATATTGACGTTCAAGTAGCTGAAATCGATCGTGTCGCCCGGCCTGAGGAGGATGGATTCGCCTATCGAAGTGAGCACGTCGCCACATCACCTGAGAGCGCACACGCAGGATCGACGTACGTTGCTGAGCTGTGCTCTGGGAGAGCGACAAGTGGCTGTGATCCCAGCGGGTAGAGAGGCCGCTCGAGGGGGGAAGCTCGATCTTGGTGTCTTGGACGTAAGTCTCGAGTTGAATGATTGGACCACGAACCTCTGCTGCCGTCAGCCAGGTGAAGTGAAGTGGATGATGCACCACTCACTCAAACGTGCAGCCACGTCGCTTGCAGTCCGATTAGCCTCTGTCTGATCCCGAAGAGCGACGGAACCGTTTCTGTAACAGATCTGCATGTATGTGAAGTCGTGGGGAGAGCCGTGCAAGTAAAGATTGACAATATCCGGTTGGGAAAGGAGATTCCCGTACATGCACCGCAGCACTAGTGCCGAACCTGCCATGCCGGAGACATCTTCATCACACGGGGGCGTTGAAATAGGGCGCCGTCGTTTGCTGCAGTCGGTGCCTGGTGAACGCGTGAGATACGCGCCAAGACACAACGGCCGCAGGTGAAGGAAAGCACGAGGCGCACGTGCATCTCGCGCGACATTTCCACATCTTCCTAAGCGATGAAGCCATGACAGCAGCAGCTATTTCGAAGCTGCCCCCGAAGTGATGTTCGAGATGATCGCTTGGTCCATGCTGGTCAGGTGACCGCTTCGTATTGTTCTTTCGCTGAGACCTCGCAGCATGTCGCTCCTGCACCTCTTCATATCCTTTGGGACTCTCAAACATGTGCACCCTGCCGATGCGCTATCTCCCTCCTCGTCGTATGAGCTGCAGTAGCGATCTGCAAGTTGCAGCGGACGCTGTCGTATCGGAAGGCGGTTTAGGAGCCGCTTCTCATATCCGGCAGCTGCCATCTCAACGCCTCACTCTTCTGGATCCCTCATTCCAGTGCCTTCAGAGCAGCATTGAAAAGGCTCTGACCGCCCTGCCATAGCATCGTGCGGTGTTCACCTTCCTCCAGTGAGCGGAGCGCAGCACTGAACAATTGGAAGGACAAGCAGATCCGCCGCCGACAACGTATTGTCTCAGGCTCAATTGTTCGAGAAGATACAAGAACTCCTCTGTTCCAGCTCGACGGCTCCTGTTTCTCGCTCTTCCACCACAGAAGGAACGCCTGGCCCGAGCTGAACGAGAACATACCACGACCCCTTCGTGCAATCACCTTCTTTATTACCTGGCTTTCAAGTTTTCTCCAGCAAACCACCTCTTCTCTGTGCCTCCATCCCGGCTTCGAACAAAGCACCAGCAAATAGCAAGCATGGAGCTCTCGGGTCTATCGCCGAATGCTTCGTTCGATCCATACCTCCAGGTCTTTAGCATTCGCATGCCAGATGGCTCGACCGACACCGCCGTTCACATCGAGCACATCTTCCAACTCCAAGACACCACCGTCGACACGGGCACCATCTACGGCGTCCAGCTTGGCATCTCGACAATCTTGATGCTGATCCTCGCAATCATGACCAGACCTGAGAAGCGTCGCAGCGTCATCTTCTTCCTCAATCTTGGCTGCTTGGTGCTCCTGCTCGTCCGCGCCATCATGATGAGCATTGCACTTCACGGTCCCTTCTACAACTTCTACAACTGGGTTGTCAGCTATTACCACGACATCGATGGCTGGATCCGTCTTTCAGTGGCTGCTGAAGTCGTCAACTTCTTGGTCGTCCTCGGCCTTGAGCTCTCGCTGCTCTTCCAAGTTCGAATCGTGTGCGTCACCTTGAAGACACGTTGGCGACTGGTGGTCACAGCTGTGACGACGTTCGTCGCGGTAGCAGTATGCGCTGTTCGCTTTGCGACCATGGTCGTCAACGCTGAAATTGGCATCGTGAAGGTCGCCGGTAAGACCGACGCCGAATGGGCCCTGATCGATGCCATGGCCTCAGCTTCGAACATCTGCATCATTGCCAGCATCATCTTCTTCAGTGCCATCTTCATCGCCAAGCTAGGACACGCTATCTGGCAGCGTCGCTCCATGGGCATGAAGCAGTTTGGTCCGATGCAAATCATCTTCGTCATGGGCTGTCAGACCATGTGCATCCCAGGTGAGTATTGATAGTCCGCGGTTTCCCGAGCCGACGCTGACGTGCAAACAGCCATCTTCGGCATTCTCACATATTTTGTATACGGCGCATCACAGATCTACACCTTGATGCCTGTCGTTGTCGGTACCTTCCTTCCACTGTCCAGCATGTGGGCAGCCACCAATACGAACAACATCAATATTGCCGCACCACACCAAGTCAAGCGCAATCGCGAAATTGCCCTTGGACCGCGTACGCCCGGTCACACTGGAGACAACGAGCGTTCGCAGAGCGAAAAGGCACTTGTCTGTGATGACACATTGATCGGAGATGATTCCCCAAAGAAAGTGCTTCACCAAGATGGCACTACCGTGGACGTCGAGTTGGGAAATGGGCCGGGCTTCATCCACGTTGACCGTACCTACAGTGTCAGATCCGACTAGGAGTCGCGTTACTGTCGGGATGCGTCAAAGCATGACGGGGCAAGCATAGCTTCTTCCGAGTTGAGGATCTTCTGAGGGAGGGCAAAGGACGTGTCGTGAGGGCGCAGTGAAGATCAGGCGAGCCGAGAACTACCCATAATCAGCCTTGCATTCTGTCGTCGATAATGATGGCATCTGGACAGATGGATCAAACGCAGCATACACCACGCGACGTAAATTTGGTTTCCTGGTTTCGAGGTTTGGTGGTGGAAGGGGCAACGTACATAGCTGCTTGATGAGACCGCTGAGCTTGGCAGAAATCTTTCAATTTCAAAGATCGAGCAAATGAGCTCTCTCATGCATGAACGTCTTCCTCCTGAGGAGATTGGCGCCGTGGCTGCATGAACGTATATGCTCGGACAGCGTCCGAGAGTGCTGGCGTACGGAAAACCAGTCTTCGTCCCGCAGAAGATCATGACCTTCTACACATCGTCCGTGATCTGAAAGCCTCGTTCTCCCAGCTGAACCAAGTAGCTTCCCAGCATCTTCGCATCCACGATAAGCTCCGCAGCATTTCCTCTGCACGTCTCTTCCTCGTCCATCACCCTATCCTCCAACCTCACGAACCCTGTCATTTCCTTTTTCTTGATGGCTTCCCTCTTTCCCTTGACCCTCGTCATCATGCGAGATGTCATCTTAACCCGGTCCGATCCTCGGCATATCATTGTGCTCGGACAGCGTCGAAAGGTATTGATTCAGCTCTTGCACGCGCTCTTTGTGCGTTTTGACGCCTTCGCGTTGGAGGCGTTCTTCGAGCTGTAAAAATTGCTGAATCAGCATCATGGCCTATTCTCTTTTTTCTTTCTTGCGTTATTCTTTTTACCGGCTGTTGTGCCTGTTTCGTAATGCGGAGGAGAAATTGAACTCACTCGTTTCTTTCTCCGCTCTTCGTATCGACGTTGGGCTTCGGTTTTGCCGTAGGTTTTGAGTTCGGTTGCGTCGAGGGATGGGGAGGTGGTGTCGGTGTCTGCGAGGGCTTTTTGGAGGGCGGTGGACGCTGAGGGTGTTGTTGCGTCGTTGTCTTCTGTCGTTGTCGTTGTTGTGGGCTCGGTGGTGGATTGGGAGGATTTCGTTTTCTTCTTCTTCTTTTTCGATTTGTCGATTCCGGATGAGGAGCCTTTGAGTTTGAGTCCGCCGCCTATGGCGGAGGAGTAGTCGGAGGAGGGCATTGGTGGTGCATGAGGGGGAGATCGTTTTCGAGATCACAAGAAGTGGGAGCTTGAGGACTGGAGGAAGCTGCGCTTTGCCATTCTGGGGTGGAAAAGTGGAACTCTCACATGTGGACGCTCTCCAATGCACGGCAGGTTCAATGAATCAATCGAGTGCTACGGAAAGAGGAAACTATTGACCACAGGTAGATGTGTCATACAGGATATCGTTGTACCACTGCGCTGTTCAATATGACGTACGCACGCCTAGTCTCGATATAAACTGATGCAGAGAAACTGCTTGGAATGGGCTGGTATGCAAAATTATACCAAAACCATCGATCCCGCCCATGATTGACTCTCACCGACGTCTGTACCGTCAGTAAGACAGAGCACTCCAATCCCTGCAAAGAAATCCTCACGCGATTTCACTCACAACGATTTTGCCAAATCCGCGTGCGCCTCAAAACAGTCTCGAGACTGTGAAGCATTTTTGCATTAAACGCCCATTGCTGTCATATAGCAGCATAGCAAGAGCACTCGGACTCGTCGAAAATTAGGTATGCATTCGTAAAAGCACGTGAAGGATCGATGGCAAAGGCGGCTAGAAAGACGACTTGACCGGATCAGCGCTACATTGGTTCTCCTGCAGGTACTGTCGACGTCTTGAGGCAGTGTGCGCTTGCACTAGTCATGATTTGAACTGTCGAATCCTCAATTGGAGGACGCTCATCATCGTGGAGCCACGACCCTCAGCTTGCGCAGCACAATCTGTCTCTGTTATGAGAAAGAGGGATTGCAGGAGATTGAGCAACATCCAAGGTCGCCCCTTCGATGTGCAATACAAGTAGCTTGTAGATTCAGTAGCGTAAAGTAGCTCACGCCCGACGCCGATCAGTAAAGCGCTAGAGCCACGGCTTTCGTTAATACCGTCGCAAATCCGCGAATGGAGCTGATGAGAAATTGTAGACTCGACGAACCTTTTCCTTTGGGGTGAACCGATCTCCTCTTCTTGTGAAGTAACGTTCCGAGCCCCGCCCCTTGGCGTAATGTGGAAGAAGAGAGTGCAGTACAATAATACGTAAAGTGCTTTGTGCTGAAGTTTGTCGCGACGAAAAACCACGTCCGCGACAATGTCTATTATTGCTCGTGCATTGGTCTTCGGGCTGGCCTGGGCGTATATTGTCCGAGGTCAGACATGCAATACGCTACCTCAGAATGAGTACGCAGAAGCTTCGGCGAGCAGTCAAGGCTTCGACTCTGCGAAGCTGCAAGATGCGCTGAACTACGCTTCGGTCATGGGCTCCTCCTCAATCAAAGTCTTCCGTCACGGCTGTCTTGTTGGCTCAGGATTGCGAGATCCCGTGCTGGAAAGGGTGCCAGAACTCAACGCCGGACAGACGAAGACCGTTGTCGCTTTGTTGGCCGGGATTGTGGCCGGCCGGGGCTGGGTCGACATTGATGCGCCGATTGACCGCTATGTCGAACCTGGTCTTGGGGATGCCGCTCATCGGAATCGAACTCTGCGGAACTTCATGAACTTGGTCGCGGGCCAGAGAGTCAACCATGTGACTGGTCTCAACTTGTTTGCTGATATCTCTCGCTATCGCGAATACTTCTCCACGGAGCTGCTCAGACCTGCCGGAGAATATTACGAGTTCGACGAGATTACCCCATCGGTGGTCACTCACATCTTGGAACGACAGGTCCAGGTCAATACAGGAACCAAGGTAGATTTCCAGGATTTTGCTCAGAATGAGTTGTTCAATGAGCTCGGAATCCCACGCTCAGCCTACTTCTGGCAAAAGGACCGCGCGGGCGATACCACAGGATACTCCGGACTGTGGCTCCGGCCACTGGAATACGGACGACTTGGTCTACTGATGCTGAACGAGGGAGCTTTTGGCGGTCGCCAAATTGTGCCCGCCGACTTCATCCGCCAGATGCGGCAAGGCACTACTGCCAATTGCGGATTCGGCCTATACGCCTGGCTGAATAGCTACAAACCCGGCGAGCAGCAAGTCAACACAGACTACCTCACGAGAAGATCATACCCTGGTTAAGCGTGGATTCAAAGTGCGCCTTCGGACATGTTCTACTCGCTGGGTCTCGGGACCAACACGTTTGTCATTCCAAACCTTGACATGGTCGTGACTCGAGCAGGATATCAGGAGCTTGATACCATTCCGGGGGCGCTCAATCTCGATCTACATGGCGCATTCCCTGGGAACGCCGGAGGGCCCGGCGAACATGAGTTCTTCCGTCGGCTTATGGCTGCGGTGTCCGACATGCCCGCCGACGTGAGGACGACAATTCAGAATTCGGGTCCTTACAATCGCCCGGCAGACAACAATGTCGATACACAACCATTCCTGCTGCCATTAGATGCAGCTCTTGGAAGCTACCTTGGCGTTGGTCCACATGCTGCTGAAGGGTGCAACGCGTTACGGTGCAATGGTGCAGACAATGACGGACTACTTTACTTGTTGCAAATCCCGCGGACAGGTTTGGGTCTGATCGGATTGGAGAGAAGACCGACAGGCTAGAGCTCATACTTGTTGTACTTGGCGCAAGGTCGGTAGTATACGTATCTGAACGTCGCAGTACTTCTAGCACGCATTCAGTGAAGTGGCGCAGCGGCAAACTCGTGATTGCTAGCTCTGATCGTGGCTTACGTCTGGACACTCTGCATGCCAATCGGACAACGCCTAGCAATGCGTGCTCGGAAGATGTTCGAATGTGGCAATTGCAGTCTGTCGTGCGTCTTGTGCACATTTCGCGCTCCTCGTTGTTGTATCAGTTGCAAATGGCATGCGATATGAGATCGTAGCCGGGAGTTCGCGCCCGATGCCAAATGTCTCACATTAGTGACAGCTCTTCCATGATTTCCATCGTGACAAGTGTTCTCGAGCTGTTGGTGGGGGGAAATCGTTGGGCCCTGCATGTGAAGATCGTTATGTACTGTGGAGTGGTTGTCGCACAAGACGTTCACTGAAGATTGAGCATGATAGAGTAACGTCCCAGACAACCATGGCGGATGGCTGGGCAGAGGGTTCGGCTTCCATTGGTACGACTGATGTGGGAGTGTGGTTCAGACTATAATCTGCCCTAGGAGTGGATGCCACTGCACAGGCCCAGTCACTCTCGAAGCGGATTGTGCATCGTGCCCCATGTGGATGCTCCCAAGGACTTCACTGCGCTCTGATCAAGGGCTGTCAATCGCAAAGTCGCATCTGTCATCGGATCCACCGCACATGGCTCATCGTCATCGCCCGTGCGGCAGCAGTGACCCATGGAGGGGGACGAGAATGATGCGCTGCGCTCGTCAGTGCGCGGTCGTGACGTGCATGGGCATCTATCGAAAGATGGGCTGAAGCTTGTGGTCGAGATATCGATCCTGTTTGCTGATCATGTCTCTACGAAGAGTGCCAAGTTTGCGGTTCGCGATGATGCATCGGTGCATTCCCGGCGAGCTCGCTGGCAGTCGGGCGCGAGCTGCGGGGTGGCTGGTTTAGTG
>ANSM01000575.1:0-19719 GCA_000347735.1 Cercospora canescens BHU | reverse complement strand
TCAGCCGAGAGTGACGTAGTGAAGAAATGGCCACTCTGGGCCTCCGTAGTCGAAAAGCGTGCCCCTCATGCGTCACAGGGTCGCTTATCAAATCATGTGAAGAAGTAAACTATAACGCTTCTTCTCTCTGCTCCTGTTCTCTTCCTTCACAACACCATACCAGACCCCAATTGCCCACCATGGTGTTAGCGAAGAGCAAAAATGCCGTCGGACTCGGCAACAGTCTCATGAATGACCGCTTCGGCAAGGGCAAGAACACGAATATGCACAAGGGGAGCGCACGACAGAAGAACGACGGCAGTATCGTGCGCAAGGACCAGAATGGAGTCGAATATGTCACCAACTCGCGGAAGGAAGCTGAGTGGGTGAAGATGCGCTCGGTCACTGAGCAAGGCGCTCTCGACGAGTTCTTGAGCACGGCAGAATTGGCGGGCACAGATTTCACCGCGGAGAAGTTGAACAACGTCAAGATCATCCATACCGATCAAAAGAATCCATACTTGCTCAGCGCATCTGAGGAGAGAGGTGTTTTGAAGAAGCAGAATGCCAAGCGTGCACGCCTAACAGTGCCGCGAAGGCCAAAGTGGGATAAGGATACCACGGCCATGGAATTGGACGCGCGGGAGCGGGAAAGCCTCTTGGAATGGAGACGAGGACTCGCCGAGGTTCAGGAGGTCGATGATTTACTCATGACACCTTTCGAGCGAAATCTGGAAGTGTGGCGACAGTTGTGGCGTGTTGTGGAACGATCAGACCTGGTGGTTCAAATTGTGGATGCACGAAATCCCCTGCTATACCGCTGCGAGGACCTCGAACGATACGTGAAGGAACTGGATGGGGGGAAGAAGAGGAACTTGTTGTTGATCAACAAGGCAGATATGATGACAACTGAGCAGAGAAGATTATGGGCAGAGTACTTCCACGCCAAGGGAATTGCATTCCGCTTTTTCTCTGCTGAGCTGGCCAAGGAAATGAACGAGGCTAGAGCTGGCTCGGAAGGAGAAGAGAGGTCAGAGGAGGAAGAAGAGGAAGAGGATGACGATTCCTCGGATGACGACGTTGAGGAGGAGATTGACCCCGAGGCAGACGTCGATGAACTCGCAAAGCAAGCACAACAGATCAGGATGCAAGATCAACAAGACGACGAAGAGAAATGGTCAGACGAAGAAAGTGTAGATGAGCCGTATCCGATCCCGGAGCCGCCGCAACAACAAATGTCGATCGAGGAACAGACTCGCATTTTGACGACCGACGACCTCGAAGCACTTTTCCTGCAGCATTCTCCTGCTTCGCCTAAAGGCAAAGACTCAGCGACACGAAAGACGGCCATCGGTCTTGTGGGTTATCCGAACGTCGGAAAGTCGTCTACGATCAATGCTCTTCTTGGTGCGAAGAAAGTATCGGTCTCTGCTACGCCGGGAAAGACGAAGCACTTTCAGACTCTTCATCTGTCTGACAAGGTGATATTGTGCGATTGCCCAGGTCTCGTATTTCCGAACTTCGCCACCACAAAAGCAGAGCTCGTCCTTGCTGGTGTTCTGCCGATCGATCAACTACGAGAATACACTGGACCTTCTGCACTTTTGGCACAGCGCATCCCGCAGCATTACCTGGAAGCACTATATGGTATGAAGATCATCACCAGGCCATTGGAGGAAGGCGGTACTGGTGTGCCGACGGGCGAAGAGGTTCTTCGATCGTTCGCAAGAGCTCGAGGATTCTGGACACAAGGTCTCGGACAGCCTGACGAGGCTCGCGCTGCTCGGACAGTACTCAAGGATTACGTGAAAGGCAAGCTACTATTCTGCCATCCCCCTCCGGAGCCGCAGCTAGACCCGAAGCACTTCAATCGTGAGCTCTACGATTTGGCACATTTGCCTCAAAAGCGTCGAGCTCGGCTCGCGGCACAGGATATTACATCCATCGCCGGGACTGAAGACGTGTCTCTAATGGACGATGCGAGTGAGCTGGCTTCTATGCCCCACGTGCTCGGCAAGAAGGGTGCTGGTCTGGACAAGGAGTTTTTCAAGGCTGGACAAGGTAGCGGGAATGTCGTGAGGCCTTTCCACTACAAATACTCGCAGCAAGGGAAAGAGATGTCAGGGAGGAAGTTGAAGCAAATGACAGCACTGGAGACCAATATTGATCCTGCAGACCTGAAGTTGAGCAAGAAGCATGGGAAAGCAAACAAGAGGGCACAGAAGAAGGTTAGAGCGCCTGGTATAGCAGCATACGATGAGGGTCATGCTGGATAGATTATGTCACGCTCTATAATGAATAAGTAGAGTTCATATGAATCGTGAGAGAAGATGGTCTCAAGCTGCTTGAATTTGCTTTTGTTTTTATCTGCTCGTGACGATTCATCGCATCGCAAGTCCAAAACTAATCTATGCTGGTATTTATGCTTCCGATTACAAGTGCATCCCCTGGACAATTTCTCCATGAACCACCGCCCTGTGGACGGCCAATCATCAACACCATTTCCTCAACTCCGTCCTCAAGATCTTGCCCGTAATTGACTTAGGCAACGCATCAACGAACTTGATCTCCAACGTCGATGTCTTGTAGCTGGCAAGCTGGCTTCTCAAATGGAATTTGATTTCCTCCGACGTCAGTTGCGGATGAGCACGAACCACAAACGCAACAGGATGCTCGTTCGTATCCGTTCCGTGACCAACGACTCCCACGTCCGCGATATCTGGAGAAGACAAAAGAGCATTCTCGAGCTCGGTAGGAGAAACTTGGAAGCCATTGACTTTGATCAAGTCCTTGCAACGGTCGACCAAGTAGACTTTACCGTCGACGATACATCCGACATCTCCCGTCTTGAGCCAACCGTCTTCAAATGCGTCGATCGTGGCCTGCGGGTTTCCAAGGTATTTGGTCATGAGCATTGGGCCCCGAACGAGAAGTTCTCCGGTTTGATAGCCCTCGAAGCTTTTGAAGCCTTCGCGTTCGACGATGCGGACTTCGTAGCCTTTGATCGGGCGTCCGATGGAGTTTGTGGTATCGTGCTCTTCGTATTTGAAGGTTGTGAACCAGCCGCCTTCTGTCATGCCGTAGACTTGGGTCACTCGAGGTGGGCCGATGGGGTTGTCTTCGTAGATGGCGTCGAGACGGCTCTTGAGTTCGGGCACGAGGGGTGCGCCGCCCGAGTAGATGTTTCGGAGAGACTGAATCTGCGAGTGCGATCTAGAGTCTTCGACGAGTTTCAGGATCAGCGGCGGGGGCGCGAATGTCTCGGTGATGTTGTAGTTGTGGACAGCCTTGGGAAAGACGACTGGGTCGAACCGCTTCATGTAGTATGTCGGCTGACCCAGACGAAGACTGTTGACTACCATCTCTCCGGTGCTGAAGGCGTGAAAAATTGGAGTACAGAACAGTCGTCGTACTTGATACGGCTTCGCCCCGTGATTGTCTTCGGTGGCAGCGGCTTCGAGCACGAGCGATTTGTGGGTTCGAGCGGCCATTTTGGGCAGACCAGTGGTTCCTGAAGTGCTGAAAAGGCCTGCTATGGAGCTATTATCGACCTGGTCAATTGCGTCGTAGAAGCTAGCGACCTTGGTCGGACGTTGCAGTTGTTGTAGGTAGCGATGCCCGATGGGGAGAGCGCTGTCATGTTGGCTTGGACACACAGCATGTTCTTTCTGCTGTGCTGCCGGCTGTCGTTCGAGGAGATCGGAGTAGATAATGATCTCGATATCGAGGTCTTGAACGGCCTCACGGACCTTTTCGAGTTGCTCCTCTCCAGCGATCACGTATTTGGTCTCCGATACCATGAAGTGATGCTTCATTTCATGTCTCGAATACGCCGGATTGACCCCTGTCCAACGGCATTGAGATGACCAAATTGCCATGCAGATGATAGGATACGTGATATCGTTTGGAATGGCGAGACACACTGTAGTATCTTTCTCGAAGGCGCCCGTCAAGCTTGCGGTCAATTGCAAGGCGATCTCCTTGGAAATGTAGCGGGTAGGGTTGTCGGCATCTATCAGCACTGGCCTAGTGGGATCATAGGCCCCTGACAGTGCCCATTGCACAATATTGGCGTTTGCAGGAGTCCGCGAAGACATCTTGGTGTCCTTGATATCAGTAGCGAGAAGTGGGTGGGTAGTTGGGAGGCATCTGCCCTTCGTATGAGGTGAATGCGTTCGCCCCATAATTGCTGCAGTGAGTTCTCCACTTATGCGAAGTTTCACAAACACGTACGACCAGCGTACGAAAAGTCTTGACAGAGTCGAGTCCTCGAGTCCTCGAACGTATGATAGATTTTCTCCTGGTAAGCAACAGCGTCCAATATCGCTCGTTGTACAACTGTAGAGGCCAGAGTTGTGAGTAACCAACCTGCAATAGCAGTATAGTTCATTCGACAGAGCTGCCATGGCTATCTTGTGAATATAATGTTGGTCAAGCACACAATGCCCCTGTGTCGTCCAAGCTCGAGTCTTTGACACCCACACAAAGTGCCACTCGAATTTGAACAAAGGGCAAAAAAATAAAGGTGTGATAGTAAATCGTCTCGATTGACAAAGAACCCGATGATCGAGTGTTCGAGGGAGGTATCGGGGGAGGGTAATGAGGAATGAGCACCGACAAGCGAAGACGCGTGCTGGTAAAAAACCGATGGGGCGATTGACATTTGAGCAGAGTGCCAACCTCCAAGCAACACCACCTCAGTGAACGGTGGTGTAGGTTCCTTGGATCTGGTGGATATACAACCATTGCAGTAGCTTCCGTATCGATAGAATAGGCTGAAAGGTCGGAGCCGAAGGTCCATGCCAGTGAGAGCTGGCTGCTGTGGGATCAGCTCCCATAGCAGATTCCTTCGAAGGCTGTCTAGATGCCGGCACTGCCGTCCGAAATCCAACGCAACGGAATAACGGTTTACTCAGCGGCATGGTCATGGGACAGTCGCCACGATCGACCGCCTACCCGCAAGCTGGTGCCTTGATGCCGAGCAAGTGCGTTCAGTGGGCTGAAGCCACCAGCCGTCACCTGCTCTATCTCCGTGATGACTGCTGTTCGTCGCTAGCACCCGGATCCCGTCGGCTCGCTTGTGTTGGTTTGACCGGTCCAGCTACTGGGCAGAGCACAGCACCACTGGCTGGAAGCAAAGTCGTCGATGATCGCGAGTACATGTCCCTTGCTTGACTAAGGCTGTAGCTGTTCCCGGCCGATGCCATGGCCTTGACTTTCGACGATCGACAGCGGATGGACGGACTGATCCGATCAAAGGATGTCCCAGATGGCGTCAGAAGCCCCAAAGCGTACGAGCCACGAGCATGCCTTCCTGAAATATCTCGAGAGACACCGACGAGCTCTAGCAGATGCAAGCCACATGCCAGATCAGGAGATAGGAACGTTGACTTAAGCTTGCGCAGTTGACTGTGTAACACCCACGAGCCGGATCTCCACAGCCACTGGCCCCACTGAGGCGTGTGTTCCCAATCATTTGGGACACATGAGCGTGCGTCGAGGGGCATTTGTCGCTTGCTTCTTCCTCGAGACAATGCTTTGGCTGCGGTGAAGAGGTTGAGTGGCTCGGACTGCTGACCAACATCAGGCACATAGCCCGAAGGACTGCCAAGCCAATGCCGATCAATGATACAATACATCGCTTCGGCAGAGGATGAACATGACCATATTTAGCCCTTCTCGCTAACGTTCAGTGCAGCCGATAAGGACGACCTTAAGCGTGCACACTTCGAAGTCGCGGCTGTCAAGTCTGCATACTCGACGTTGTGGCGGTCGAGGAGCTGATCCTCTGGAGTCATGACTGCCTCAACGACCACCAATCACAATGGACTCCATGCTATTTCCGGCGGATGGTCTCGCTTTGGCATGGTTGTGTAGGCCATTCAGTCAAAATAAGGCACAGAGTCGTTGTCTGCGAGGGTGCAGAAGCATGCATTTGTCCCCAAGAAGAAAGTCTTTGACCTTTGTTCTGCCAACACTCACCCACCCTTCTTTTTCTTTTATACTGGCATGGAATGCAGCAATGCCGAGATGGCAGTATTCCATTTTGCTTACACTCGAGTCTGCCCCACTTTGACGTGACTCGGACTCCATCGAATATTGCTCGAAATCGCCTTTCTCCCTTTCTGACTCCCTTCACTAAAGAGGTGCCTCGAGTCACCACAGATAGGCGAGCTTCGTCAGCAATTCGATCGCCCCAGTCAGACTCGAGGGACATCTGAAGCACAAGTCCAAGATGCCCCGTGCACCTACTGTCAACGAGAATATGAGCGAAGCCCAGTCCATCGAAATGCACGACCCTCGGCAGTATTCAACGAGCCTCTACGCGCCTGGAGCACGGGAGGAAAACATTGCAACAACACCAGCACAACTTGAGGCCGGCCTTCAAGTCCCAGAGCCATGTCTCGTCTCGGTAACCCCTAGCTCACAGCTTCGACGATCAAGTTCTTCCCGACCATCAACGGCAGAGCGCGCGCGCTCTGGCGTTTCCATACCATCTATTCCGGAGGTCCCTGCGCCAGAGGAGATTCTTACCAAAAATGTAAGCCACGCAGGAACGTATCGCTATGTCATCACTGGAGTGACTCCAGACCTTGAATCTTCTCGAGACCTTGCATCTTCTCGAGACGGCGAAGGGCATCCAGCGGAGTCTACCGATGTGAAATTTGGACTCGAGCGTTTAGCTTGCGCTGACGACCACATCGCTGCAAAAGAGCAACTCCAGCAGCTTGCCGACGAGTTCCCAATGCCTGAGCCCCAGCATGGCGAGACGTATAACCAGTTGCGTTACCGCCACTTTGCCGTCTATCAAAGGCTCTTCGCGGTCGTCATCGCAATCAACCTGACCCTTGTCCTTGCTTTTGCAATCGTGACCGCCACCGGCGCCCGGCAGACGATCTTTACCTATGGCGATGCATTAACAGCGGTGTCCGCCAACATCCTCGGAGCTCAGCTGATGCGGCAGGAGCACTGTATCAACATGCTCTTCCGCAGCGTGCTAAGTCTGCCGCATTCTTGGTCTGTCAAGATTCGACGACACGCAGCCAAGGTATACTGTCATGGAGGCGTGCACTCCGCATGCGGTCTGTCATCCATGTTCTGGTACATCTTTTTCACAGTCCTGGTGCAAAGTTGGCCCGCGAGCAGCGTAGCGTACAAGAGCAGTGTACTGGCAACCTCTGTCATGATTCTTCTCATGTTTGGCATACTCACCATCGGCTCATTCCCCTGGTTAAGAGCACACTACCACAATCAGTGGGAGCTTATGCATCGCTACTCGGGATGGACAACGGTCGCAATCGTCTGGATACAGCTCTTCTGCATCACTGCATCCAATGCCGCGACGGGATCTCAGAACCTGGGATTACTTCTCGTCAGGACTCCCTCGTTCTGGATGCTCATCGCCACGACACTCCTGCTGATCTACCCCTGGCTCTACCTCCGCAAAGTTGCATTCGTGGCGGAAAAGCTCTCTACTCATGCCACACAGCTCCATTTCGGAACTGAAAAAGTCCTACCGACTTGCGCAGGAATGGTCCTGTCCGGAGCCCCCTTGGTCGAAAACCACAAATTCGCCACGATCCCGGAGCCGGACCGAAAACCCGGCTTCTCCATAATCGTGGCCAACAACGGAGACTGGACTAAAAAGCTCGTCGACAGCCCCCCGAAATACCTCTGGACCCGCGGCGTGCCCGCCCTCGGCGTAGCCCGCATTGCCAAAGTCTTCCGGCGCGTCGTCCTCGTGGCAACAGGTTCCGGAATCGGTCCATGCATGAGCTTCTTCAACGTCCATCCCGAATGGGCAATGCGAATCGTCTGGTCCGCTCGACTCCCATTACTCAGCTACGGAGAATCCAACATGCAAAACGTCCTCCGAGCCGACAAGGACGCCATCATCATCGACACGAAGAAAACCAGTTACAAGGAGGAAGATATGCCGAGTTTGTTGAAAGTCGCCTACGCGGCGTATCAAGATTTTCAAGCTGAGGCGGTCATCGTGATCAGCAACCCGGCTGTGACGCGTGAGATCGTCTATAACTTCGAGAAGCGGAAAATCCCGGCCTATGGAGCAATATGGGACTCGTAAGTCTTGTGATCTGCCTCGTTTGCGCAAGAAAGTTGTAGGCCGGATAGAACAAGGTGTTCGTAGAATCGTCATGTAGGAGAAAGTTGTTTGTTCGGTAATTTTGCCTCGTCTCGCTCTTTTCTCTTTCCGCCTTGCAAAGATGCCGTGTTGGGATAATGAGGTGTTCTCAGGTCCTGTCCGAAGACTTGACAAACTTGTTGGTGTAGTACGACTTGACTGGGGGTCGTCATGCCTATGATGTTTGGACAACGGCGAAATGATCCCATAGGGAATCCACAGTGGCACGCTTCTCCTTTGTCTTCTGCTACTGAGTCTTACAAAGTACTACTTCTTGTCCTCTGCGTCGGTCTCCTCTGTCTTCGCCTCAGGCTTGATTTCCCCGTTTGTCTTTGTCTCGGAGAGGTCCGATACTTTTTCTGCCCCCTGCGATTTCTTCGCCTCCTCCTCCAAATCGAACTCAACAGAGACCTTGGCTTTGACTACGGCAACAAGCTCTTTTCCGATCGCTTCGAAGCCTTCTATCTTTCCCAGTCGTGCTTCGAGAGCTTCTGCATCTCTCAGCAACCTCTTCTCCCCAGCCGAAGTTTTGACGTCGACATCACCAAAGGCTTTTGTCCACTGCTCTTTGTACGCAGTAAAGATTTGTCGCATGATCAAGCTGACATCGATCTCTGACAGATGTCTCGAAAGCACCCTATGCAGAGTCGTGGTCTCCTTCGTCAGAGTCTCCATATATGCGTTCGGTTTGTCTTCAGGCGCAGAAGCATCGAAGTCGATATTACTCATGGCTTTAACATGGGACGTCGAGCGCGAGGTCATGATATCCACGAGTTTGTCGTGTATACCTGATTGGTGTTCTTGGTAAAGCCGTTTGGTCTTGTCAAAATCAGCCAATATACTACCCTGCCCTGAAGGCAAATGTCGGCGCACGCATTCACGCATGTATGGGACGAGAGCGATGACAAAACTCAAAGCCTGAGATGCGAGCGCAAGATGTTTGGTGGTGATGTTCTTGAGGCCGGCAATCTTCGTAGCGCCTGCGCCTAGAATGAGTTGATTCGTCCTCGAGTTGAATGTCCGAAGCACGTCCAGAAGCGATGTCGCAATCTGCTGTGTCATACTAGGAATAGCAGCGGTAAGGGAGAGGAAGATGTCGATACTGTCCAGGAGTGAGGATGCACTGGAAACGAGGATGAAGCGTGTTTCGTCGATGTAAGCAGGCTTTGCGGCAGCGGCTTTGCCAGCAGCAGTAGACGTGCCATTGGCCGTAGCCGAGGAAGCAGGAACGCCATTATCGATGCCATTGACCTGCTGTGCAGCGCGACTGTGTTCCTCCCAGATCGTTGCCGTACTTTGTAACCACTCGGGTGGATCCTTCGTCATTGATGCGAGGATTTGCTGCAGAAGTTCATTCTGCTTGTCACTGAAGTCCTCCGCGTTCCAATTGTCGCTGTCCAGTACATTAGCAATACGTTCAGTTTCCGAAGTCCCCAGCACTTGGACGAATCCAGAAATCTGTGCGTTGATAATGCCTTTCAATGCGTTGCCGCCTCTGCCACTGATGGCCTCACATTCGTCGGCGAACAGCCGATTTAACGTGAAATATCGGAGAAACAAGTCCTTAGGCAATCGGATCGTCTGTTCATTGCGAACTTTGAGAACTCTCGTGATTTGAGACTGAGCGGTGTCGACGGCTTGGCCTAACAGGCTAGACATGTCAAGAGCCTGTGATAACTGCTCTTGCACTGTAGCTGGGGACTCGGGTACAGTACCATTGGCAAGCTTTCCCTCCAAAATGGGCGGCTGGGATGAGCCAGACGGCGATATTGGAGACTTAGCCTCCGGGGCCTCCATGCTGCTTGTGACATCCAGCAAAATCTTTGTCTGAGTTGATACTCTTCGGAGGGCTTCGCCAATGGATGTATATGCATTGACAAGCAATTTCTCCGCGTCTTCAGCATCCAGCGCTTTCAAGTTGCGAGCAAGGACCAGGCTCTTCTCCTGCTGACTTCGCTTTCCTCCACCCCTTGACATGGTGGTTGATGTCGAAACCATACTGTCTGCGTCATCCTCACTGCTGCTGGGCATAAATCTTCGGATCAAGGCTTTGACCTCCTTGTTAACATCATCGCGGTATTTGGAACTTGCTGGTGCTGTGTGCCCAACACGCGCTAGTCCCGTTAATGCTGACAGAAGGTCTTTGCGGAATTTATCATCCGTTTCCATGTACGTGGGCGGGATTCCTCGTTGTCGTGCCCATCGCTTCAGCGTATGGCTATTCGGGACTTTTTGAACATGTTGTCGTAGATCATCGATCAGGATTGACGTGAAACGCTGTGCAAAGCCAGTGCCTATACGCAATTGCAGCTCTTGAAGTCCAGAGTCCAGCCCTTGAAGTGCTTTCAGTGGGCGCAGGTCCAAAAGCTCCTGATGCTCTTGTCCGGGTTCTTGTTGTCCGCATACAAGTCTGCCAACACGATCCATCTGATCTGCAGCCTCATCATAGGCACCGCTATCCACGAGCTCGTCTGCCTTTTTCACATTCTCCACCACATCTTGGACTTGAGCCGTTGCTTTCCGTAGCTTTCGTACATTCTCTCGACGCCTTCGTTTCGCAGCGACCTCAAGTCCGGACACTGCAACCTCCTGATCTAGTTTCTTGAGATCCTCGCGCAAGCCCTGAATTTTGGCCACGCTTTGCTCTGCCTCTGTCTGAAGCTCCTTGAGTGACCCTAAAGCAGCAAAGAAACCAGAGCTCGCCGTACTGATACTATTAATGAGGTGCACCTCAACAGTGTCCATGTACCAACTCAGCTTCTCTTGTAGGATAGCATTGTTCGCGAGAGTTTTTCTAGGTAATTGGGGTGCACCGTTCGCAGCAGTGGCTGTTTGCGAGCCTGGTGGAGGTCGTACAATCTCTGAACGCTCTGAAACGACGTCGAATGTCCGAGGGTTTTCCAGATGAAAGTCCTCATCGAAATATACGTTCGGTATCGTGGACAAGGGCGTCGGCTCGTTGCGGTTTCGTCTGATTTGCGTTGACGACCTTCTTCGGATCGGACCTGGCGACTCCACAGGAGACAGTGCACCAGCTGAGTTCTGCCTGGTGATGATAGGCGTTGGCGGCGCTGAGCCGTCTTGCCTACTCAACCTCCTCTCCAATGCTTCCGCCTTCTCGAGGTCCTTGTCTTTTTTCAGCCATGCTGGCTGTTCCGGTTCCGCTCTGCCTCTCTGAAAGCTTTCGAATAGCGGACCAATGCGATTGAGATAGTCACGAAAGTTCTCTGGCGGCACGTGAGGCACATTTGTCAACGTCACAGGAGGAATGTCCTTGGTGGTGGGTGCTTTGAAGCCCGTCGCTGCTGCTTGCGCTGCTGTGTGCGGAAGAAGACCGGTACGCACTATCGGCGGTTGCAGCAACGTGGATATAGCATTCTGAGACGTTTCCCGTACTGCGCTGCCCCTTCGAGTCTGTGTATCTAGCGCTCCGCCTATAGAGCCTGCGGACATTGTGCTGACAGAGCTGCCCCTTCGCAGTCTGCTCGATGCCGGTCGTGATCCATCGTGGGCAGGAAATGGGAAAGCAGAGCGCGTGGAGCTCGGTGAGCCGGCATTTGGACTGTCTGGCGAGAAGACAGACGACATGGCCGAGAGGGAGACGCAGTCCAGCCGGTGTTCGTGATCGACCGCATGAGGGTTGGCGGGGAGTCGGAGGAGACGGTATATGTACAGACGCAGGGCTATGGTACAGGTGGCGGGCTGAGTGGTGATGTTACATAGACTGATGGCCGTTGATAACGAAATGCAGCGACCGAGTTACACCTCCATCACGATGCAGCTGCCACGTTACTCGGGTAGCTCGTCAATAGTGCACTACTCTCCTAGCGTCGGATCCTCTTGAGCCGCTCCCGTCGGCGGGCAATGCCGCCTCAGCACTGAAGAACCTCGACAAACCCCTTCTGTCCACCAGCTTTGTGAAGATAACTGGTAGCTGTAGATCGCACAACTTGGACACTGGTTTTGTATTACTCCCTTCCGTTCTTTGGGAAGAGCGATTATGTTTTAGTATGGAGAATGCAAAATACGCGGAACGAATGTGCGCTCTTCCACTTCACTCCGAATCACAATCTTAAGCTGCGATACTTGCGAAGGGCATTAGGCTGATGTTCTGACTTCCGGGACAACTGTGGCACTCTCTTAGACATGTTCTTTTGATGTACGCGTATACAGTCTCGATGAAATTGAACGGCTGATCTCACGTAAAACCCCCGGGGGACATAAACGCTGCATGAGCGCAGATTGAAGCCCCATTCTCGATCCTCATATTCTTCAGTGAGCTGCCAGACACAGAGAGAGATGTGAAGAACAAGAGTCTATCATTCGAGTGTGTCTTTGATTGTCGGTTCGCACGCAAAGAGGAAGTGAAATTCTATAGGATAGGCTAGTTGGGGCGAGGCCTTCTGCTTGGATTAGGTGCGAGCCTTGCCAAGAATTGCGTGAATGCGAACACTTTACGCGCAACTGTCATGGGCGAAACTCGCGGTCTTCGCGCTTAACCCCAGACCTGCCATGAAAACAGCACGTAGATTGAGACACATGCCGATAATCAACTTTGGATGCGCCGGCTCTCTTGCTTGAATTGTGCAGGCTCCTTGGGGCATTCAGATCGTGGCCCAAGGACGCAGGACTTGTATGCGGGTTTCCAGCCACGACATCTGCCACACAGACGCGACCTTGTCGCCAAAGCGCGTCTCCTCACGTTTGGCGCCGAGATTGCTTTCTGTCCCGCGTCTGGCAAAGCGCAGCTCTCTTGCACCACAGCACTGCATAGCACAACCACCACACAATGGACCGACAGTCAGTGTACACACTCAGCCTGTTCGGCGAGGAGCAGAGTGCCAATGGCGACTCCACCAACAAGCAAATCCAGAAAGAGCTCGTCGCGTTCGTGTTAGAATTTCACCTCGACGGCAACTACATCTACCGGTATGCTGCGGTCCTACACTCGGAGCACGAGGAGCGCGCTGACATGGCGCAGTGACCAAATACGAGAGAATGTATTGTCCAAGCAATACTACTGCGACATTGACATCGCCCACTTGATCGCCTTCAATGAAGAGCTCGCGAACCGGCTGAACAACGAGCCCGCAGAGATCATACCCATCGTACGCAGCAGCACTGACAATACGGCATCGCGATTCCTGACATGATCTAGTTCGAAGCAGCGCTCAAGACGTGCACACAACGCATCCTCTATCCTTCGCGCAGCAAGGAGGATCTCGATCTCGCAAAAGCTCTTCCGGAGCACCAACTCCTGGTCCACTCGTCCGTCTCGCAAACCTCGATACGAGGCCTCACAGCAACGAACGTATCGCATCTCGTTCGAATACCCGGCATCGTCATCGGCGCCAGCACGCTCAGCTCGAAGGCCACCGCTGTCCATATTCAATGCAGAAACTGCCAACATGAGACGAACATTCTTGTCACATCTGGCTTTTCAGGCATCACACTGCCGCGAACGTGTGGAAGGATCAAAGCGCCAGATGACGGTGGTGACAAATGTCCATTGGATCCATATTTTGTCGTGCACGAGAAATCACAATTCATCGATCAGCAAGTATTGAAACTGCAGGAGGCACCGGATGATGTGCCTGTTGGTGAGTTGCCTCGTCACATCCTGGTCAGTGCCGACCGATACCTTGCCAACCGAGTGGTTCCGGGGACAAGATGCGTCGTGATGGGCGTTTTCAGCATCTACGCTAGTCAGAAGAACAGCAAGAATAGCGGAGCAGTGGCCATTAGAAACCCATATCTTCGTGCTGTGGGTCTGCAAACAGATGGCTCGCAGAACCAAGCCACAGGCATGGGCATCCAGTTCAGCGAAGAAGAAGAGCAAGAATTTCTGGAGATGTCGAGACGGCCAGACATTTACAACCTGTTCGCAGACTGTGTCGCGCCGTCTATCTATGGCAACGCAGATATCAAGAAAGCCATTACGTGTCTGCTCATGGGCGGCAGCAAGAAGATCTTGCCAGATGGCATGAAACTCAGAGGAGACATCAACGTACTGCTTTTGGGTGACCCGGGTACAGCGAAATCGCAACTCCTCAAGTTCGTAGAGAAGTGCTCGCCGATTGCTGTGTATACTTCAGGCAAGGGCTCGTCGGCAGCGGGTCTGACAGCCTCTGTCCAGCGAGACACCAATACGCGCGAATTCTACCTCGAAGGCGGAGCCATGGTCCTTGCCGATGGCGGTGTTGTCTGCATTGACGAATTCGACAAGATGCGTGACGAAGATCGGGTAGCAATTCACGAAGCTATGGAACAGCAGACCATTTCTATCGCTAAAGCCGGCATCACGACAATTTTGAACTCACGGACATCAGTCCTCGCTGCGGCTAACCCCATTTTCGGACGATACGACGATCTCAAATCTCCTGGAGAGAACATCGACTTCCAGACAACCATCCTCTCACGTTTCGATCTAATTTTCATTGTGCGCGATGACCACGACCGGAACCGAGACGAGACGATCGCAAAGCACGTCATGGGCATTCATATGGGTGGTCAAGGTGTTCAAGAACAAGTTCACGCCGAGATCCCTGTCGAGAAAATGAAACGCTACATCAGCTACGCCAAATCTCGATGTGCTCCACGACTCTCGCCTGAAGCTGCAGAAAAGTTATCTTCACACTTTGTCTCAATTCGGCGACAAGTAGCAAGAGCTGAGCAGGATGCCAACCAGCGAAGCTCCATTCCTATTACAGTGCGTCAACTGGAATCTCTGGTTCGCATCACCGAATCACTGGCGAAGATCGAACTTCAGCCCATCGCGACAGAGAAGCACGTCGACGAGGCGATCCGACTCTTCCTCGGATCTACAATGGATGCCGTGATGTCTGCTGGTGGCGATACGTCGGCTCTCGGGCTTGGCGGTAACAGAGAACTTGTTGAGGAAGTGCACAAAGTCGAGGAAGAGCTCCGGCGAAGGTTGCCTGTGGGCTACACATCTTCGTTGGCGAACCTCAGGCGAGAATTCGTGGAGAGGAAGAACTACAGCGAACAGATCCTGAATCGAGCGCTACAAGTTCTGGTGAGGCGGGAGAGTATACAATTTCGACGAGGAGGGACGTTGGTGCACAGAAGTGGTTTATAGACGTTGCATGGACTTGTTCAGATGCTAATGTGTTTAACGAGCGATGACGATTCATTGGTTACGGCGGTGTGATGGCGTTGTTACAGAAGCTGAGATGTTGGCACTCATGGCTCCGAGTAGAGCCAGTCAGTCCATGCAATTCAATGTTGAAATATGCTGTCCAACTCTTTCAACATTAATGCAATGCAATGCAGAGCCTGTTTAAGAGCATCGAATTTGCCAAGGCTAGAATCTTGGCACGTCAAAAAAGTTCCAAAGCGGCGAGTCAAAGTTGCGCAGCATCGACACAACATGGCGGCAACAAAACCTGTGCACACGGTCGTGCTAGACACTGGAGCAATTATTAAGAACGAGCCTCCAGTATCGACACTTTTGAGCCAAGCCGAGGAACTGGTCACCGTTCCAGCCATCATCTCAGAAATCAAGGATGCAGCCACTCGGCTCCGAGTCGAAACTACACTGAAGCCTTTCCTAAAAATCAGATCGCCGAACCCAACGAGTGTCAAGTTCGTGACTGATTTTGCACGCAAGACGGGTGACCTTGTCGTGTTGAGCAAGCCTGATGTGCAGATTATCGCGTTGACTTATGAGATCGAGTGTGAAAGGAATGGAGGCGATTGGAGGTTACGAAAGGTGCCCGGGCAGAAAGGACTGAATGGTGCTCCGCCGACGAAGGAAGTCTTGGAAAGTCAAGAAGGGGCAGAGACACAGGCCGAGGAGACGACTCCAGACCAGACTGCTGAAGTGGCGAAGCAAAGCGATGGAGCCGACGCAGCTCAAGCCGAGCCAGCGACCCAGGAAAGGGAATCTGTCGTCACAGAGGCGGCGGAAGATGTGCACCAATTAACGTCGGAGCTACAGAAAGCGGGATTGGAATTGACCGATCCTGTCGCATCCATAGATGCTTCTCAAGTGGACTCTGCACAAAACTCCGCTGATGACCAAGCCGAATCAGAATCAGACTCTGATTCCGAAGGCTGGATCACACCTTCCAACCTGAAGAAAAAGCAAGCAGAAGACGCTGGAGCATCAACAGCTCAGATGCCAGAACCCAAGACTATGCAAGTTGGAGTCTTGACATCCGATTTCGCCATGCAGAACGTGATTCTGCAAATCAACTTGAACCTACTATCGCCCTCAATGTCGCGCATCAAGAACCTCAAGACGTACGTGCTTCGATGTCATGCATGCTTCAACGTGTGTAAAGACCTGAGCAAGCAATTTTGTCCGCGATGCGGCCAGCCTACTCTTACCAGAGTGTCATGCTCCACAAATGCCAACGGCAAGTTCAAGCTGCATTTGAAGAAGAACATGCAATGGAACAACCGAGGGAATCGCTACAGTGTACCAAAGCCAGCACACGGTTCGGCGAACGGGAAAAACACTGGCGGTGGTAAACAGGGATGGGGCCACGATTTGATTCTTGCCGAAGACCAGAAGGAGTTTGAGAGGGCGACGGCACAGGAACGGAGGACGAAGGAGAGGAGCTTGATGGATGAGGACTATTTGCCGAGTATACTGACGGGCGACCGCAATCGGACTGGTGGACGGACTCGCGTTGGAGCTGGGAGAAACGTGAACTCGCGAAAGCGATGAGATGGGAACGCACCATTTCTGGGGCTGAGTGCATTCTGATGAGATATAGGTTGGCGTTCGTATGGAGAGGCTTTGTAAAATGGCGTCAGGTGTTGTGGGGTGGCTGGAAAGAGTGATGGGAATATGATCTAGATGATGCACCGCAAAATGCATGTCGGATAACGAGCACCATTGAGTGAGCACTAGCATGGAAACAGTTTGTACTTTCGATGCTAGCCTTGACTCGCAACTTCAAGCGAAGATAATTCCTTGCCCATTGGTCGTTCCTGCCTCGCGTCAAGCAAGTGAGAGTGCTTATGAGACACCCCTAGTCTTCACTCGACTCCGAGCTCGCCACGCGTGCACTCACTTTCCGAGACAACCCTTCACATAAATTCTCCGCAATCGTTCGTCGACTTGATCAATTCCACTTCGCTCACATCTCTTCATTCCCTTCAGAGGAGAACCTCAGAGCCAACACAACCGACCGCAAGGAAGATCCGATCCAACTTACAGCTCCACCTTCCTCACATCAGCAACCACAACCGAGCGACAACCCACCATGCCTTCCTCCTCCACATCCAACACATCCCAAGAATCGCTCATCCTCCAACACTACAAAATCCTCTGCGCGCGTCTCTGGAGCGTCGGCTTTCAGAATGCAGTCTGCACGATCTCCGACTGGTACGCCGAGCTGCTCGAATCATCTCGCTCGGACCTTTTCGAAGAAGCTCAGGGAGACAAGAAGTTGTGGACGGAGATGTGGAAGTACTCGAACAAGCCGGGCAAGCCGCACTCGGATAGTGCGTACGCGGCGGGCAATTTGGTTGCGGACTCGGCGGCAGTGCTGTTTCGGTTTGGGAGGATTCAGGAGGGGACGAAGTTTTGTGAGATGGCGGATGATGTTTTTGAGTGGGCCCAGAAAGAGGAGAGACACGAGAAGGAGAGGGAGAGGATGGAGTGGAGGGTGAATTACTGAACGGGGATGGGTGGTATCATTGGCGGCTGATGAACCGGTATACTTGAGTGCTTGCGGGAGGGGGCTGGATGCTTAAGTCTAGGGGGAAGTCGTCTCAGGCCCGATTCAAAGCGCGAGTGCAAGGCGTTGCCGACAGGAGCCTCAGAGCGTGCCGGCAATTTGGCCATCGCAATCCTCTGGAACGCTGGGCAGCATCTACAGTCGATCGACGGCAATTCGCTGAGGTGACTTACATTGGAAATAGACAGGAGCGAGTCGAGGTCGTCTTCGCTACGAAATTGAGAATGACTGCCACAAGATCACCGAAATTGATCTCGCGCAGCACGCAAATTGCAGCATGCCAGACAGAATATCCTCAAATGCACGCTCTTTCCTGCTGCCTCTTCCCAAATACCAATACAGTCAAACACTCTGACATGAGCCGCGAAGGCCTTCAGGGTATTTTCTCCCATGCAACGATATGTCCGGCACTTCTGACGCCGCCTACACAACCAGAAAATATGCGTAGCCAGCTCTTATAGTACCAACAGTCTCCCTCTGCGCAACATGAAATCGTAGGACAGCAATTGTAGAACCCAAGACCCAACATGACGCTGGGTCAGAAGCTTGCTGGCAACACTGTCTAATAGTTGCGGTATGTGATGAGAGAAAGGGAGAAGTGCGAAGTTGGTGGGAAGTTTTGAAGTATGGTGGCACGTGCCTGGTCGGAGTTCCCGTTCGCCGACGCTACCTGGGATCTGTCCCAATGCGTTAGGGTGGTCAATGCTACATGTAACTAGTGGTGCATGTACAGACTGATGTGAGCGATATGGACAAGAATCGTAGACTCTTACAATCACGACGATATAATGGCTGTGGAGAGAGTTGGTATGGAGCGGGAGCAATCTGACACCTCAGCCATCGTTCTCTCATGTTCTCGATTCCATCCGGATGAGCTACGTCATCTCAACTCGGCCGCCTACTCCGGCGGCCGATACCACAGTATTGTGAAGAGACGGCCACCAGCCAACGCGCAATGCACTGCCCGAAGCACGCTACAAATGCCGGGTGATGTGTATCAGCATGGCTTCAAATGATGCGCATACTGTAGCGAGCGCCAGAGGCGCATGGCGGAGGTTGTGTGAATGCCTGAGGACATAGAAGCTACTGGCAGCTTCCATCACTCGACGCATGTGACGAGGTGCGGGTGGGACCTGCCATGCTTTCGATTTCATGAATGCATGCGGTTGCCAACCACTCTCTCCGCATACTTTGTTGCACGAACGAGCATTGGACTGTCCAATTCACTTTTTCACTTCTACACACGACCCAATCACATTGCAACACTCGTTGCCATTGGCATCTACAACACCAAGGCCCACGCCTTGTTTAATTCGATCGATCTACCTTACTTCGTGACACTGTGACATCCCACGCACAACAGTCACAATCATGCCGGCCGATACGAAACTATACGATCGACTAGGAGTGTCCTCTTCCGCTACCGCAGAAGAGATCAAAAAGGCATACCGGAAGCAGGCACTCAAGAACCATCCCGACAAGAACCCAGCGGGTGCCGAGAAGTTCAAAGAGGCCTCGGAAGCATATGAGATCCTGTCAGATCCCGAAAAGAGACGGAACTACGACAACTATGGCTACGATTTCATAACTGGTCAAGGGCCACCGCCACAAGAGGCGAGTGGTGAGAATCCATTTGCGGGTGGTGGAGGTTTCAGCGGGATGCCTGGGGGATTTGGAGGCATGGGGGGGATGGGAGGAGGCCCAGGTGGTGCGCGGACATTCCATTTCAGCACAGGTGGGGGTCGAGGAGGGTTCGGTGGCTTCAGCGATCCCAAGGATATTTTTGCGGAATTCATGCGAGGAGGCGGCGCCTCCATGGGCGGAGGCGACGATGATGATTTCTTCTCAGGCTTCGGGGGCAGCCCATTTGGCGCTGCGAGACCC
>ANSM01000560.1:0-16196 GCA_000347735.1 Cercospora canescens BHU | reverse complement strand
CGCAAGGACGCCGCGGCATCCTCCCGAGCGCCCCAGGAAGACCCAACCCTCCCCCGCAAGGCAGTGGCACCGCCGCGAAGAGCATGATTCCGCAGAAGGATGCGGATGGCAAGTATCCCTGCCCTCACTGTAACAAAACCTACCTGCACGCGAAGCACTTGAAGCGTCACTTGCTCCGACGTAAGTATCCCATGGTGTCCGCGGCGCATTGAGCAGAACCTGACTCGACGCAGACACTGGCGATCGCCCATACATGTGCCACCTGTGCAAAGACACCTTCTCTCGCAGTGACATTCTCAAACGTCACTTCCAAAAGTGTTCCCTGCGACGCGGCAACCCCACCGGCGCCAACCATCTCGCGCACCAGCGGCGGAACACGAACAGTGGGAACAGGCTGTCCATCAGTCAGCAAGATCCCCCAATCGGTCTAGCAGGTATGCCTGATGTCGCTGGTGCGAATAACTCGTACAATGCCAACCTTGTGGGTAGCAGTCCCAATGTCAATGGAGACTTATCTGCCAGATCCTCAAGAGCCAACAGCTTAATCGGTGGCGGTAACTTGAGCCACCGCAGCACTCTCGCGGGTCTGGGGATCTTAGGCTCGAACACGCCAGGCGCCGATCAAGCACAACAGACCTCGGCGCCATATCAACCTGGCATGCACGCCTACGCCATGCAAAATGCTCAGAACGCGCACAATGCGCAGAATGGCGCGCACATGCAGAACCCTTATTCCTTCCAGCAACCGCAGATGAATGGCAACAACATGTACAGTGGCCAGCCTGCACAACAGCCGCAGCAACAGATGTCTTTTTTAGGCCAGCAGAGCTCGCGCTTCGCCAACAGTCAGGTGAACAATCAGATGTCAAGCACTGATGGAAACGGCGTCGACTGGACCCGTATGTTCACGCAAGGTGGCCAGGATGGCTTTATTGGCCGTCATCCTGCGAACGCGAGCTCGCAAGGAAACTTACAAATCAAGACCGAATCAGACAACAAGCAAGAATACGCCATGTCGAATGACTTCAGTAACGAGTCTTTTTTAGGTAGTCTGTACTCTCACCCGGGTGGCTTTGGGGGTGAGACGATGGACAATGGCATTCACGGACTGCCTAATTGGGGCATGGACGATCCGCTTCAAACCAAAGTCGACAGCCTGGTGCAGCACTGCTTTCCCAACGGAGTCGACAGCGCACGCAACGACCCCGCTTCTCTTCTCGTGCAGAGTGTTCTGAAGGTGGACAAACTCAAGCACTTCGCTGAGCACTACACCTCGTTCCACGGGCACTGGCCAATTTTACACATGCCAACGTTCCGATTGACCAATGCGAACAATAATTTGGTCCTCGCCATGATTTGCATCGGCGCCGTATACAGCCCGGAGCTCGGCGTGCACCAGACTCGCCAGCTGATGGAGTTTGTCAAGGCAACTGTGTACGCAAACTGCACCATATACAATCGTGTCCGGAACGGTCAGTCCGAGGGTTTGGGAGACCAGGCCTTTGAGGTGGAGGAGCTACAAGCCCTCTCCATGCTGCAAACGACTTTCATGTGGCACGGCGATGCCGCTCAAAGGCAGAGCGCACGTGGCGAATTTCCGATGCTGGTCCGCATTGCCAAAGCGATGGGTTTGTGCGATTCGGCACCCCCAGGCCATCATGCGTACAGCCTGTTGCACAATACAAGACAGTCTCAGGCCGGACAGTACCAGACGCAAAATTGGAATTGGTCATCGTGGCTAGAGCAAGAAAAACGCAACCGCGCTCTCTATCAAGTTCTGGCTACCGACGCGGCCATGGTCATGTTCTTCAACTCCGCACCACTCTTCGATCCTCTCGAGATTCGCTTGATGCTGCCGGCAGATGACGCCGCATGGGACGCCACGAGCCCTCAGGACTGCGCCAACGCCCTTGGACTCAACGGTCCACAGGCTCAGAGCAGAAACATGACCGGCACACGCAAGCCGGTGCAGCCAACGACACGTGATGCCATGCGCGTCCTGCTAGATCCGTATGCTTCGTTCCAGCCCAGCACGACCAATGTGTACTCCAAGTTCCTCCTCATTCACGCATTGATCATCCGGATCGTCGTGTGCCAGAAGGCGCTGCTCGGGCCCGATCAGCCAGTACAACCGTTCACATTGAACCTGCACGGTAGCACGCCAGCAACGCCACTTTCGCAGAATGACTGGCTTGAACAAAACGGGAGCCGTCCCCAGAGCGCCAGCAATAGTGGGAACGGCACGCCGACCGAATCGCAAAGTCCGAAGCAGCAGAACTCGATGGCAGCGCAGCAGGAGAAGAAGCGCTTGGCACAGGCCCTCGAGAAGTGGAAGCGCAGTTGGGACACCGACATGGAACTGCAGTACCCTCCTACGCACTTTCAACAACGTCGCTTTGGCTTCAGCCGTGACGGTGTCCACTTCTTTTACCTAGGCCGTAGCTTCTTGCAATCCCAGCAGGCGTCCGATTTCACTCTCCCAGCTGACATGCGCTTCAAGCGTGTCATGGCCTTGCTCAAGCGGATCAAGAGCATGGTCGTCGGCGACAACGAGAACAAGGGACAGGACATCGGGTCCGTTGGCGACATCGACGACCAATACGGGCTTGACAACCTGACCTTGGACATGAAGCTACTCTTCAAACCGTACAACAGTCAGCTCGACAGCCCTGTCGCTGGCGTTCAGACGCAGTCTGTGTAGCATCGCGACTTGCGACTCATCGCTGCACAAATATTCATTCATGGCGTACAAAAAGTTTCAGCGGATGGTATCCTTCGGCTTCAGATTCTCAAGACTTTGACGATGCATGCAATACGGAGTCCTGCTTTGCGATACAGGTACGGAGGGCGCAACACCCATGGCAATTTGCTTGTTTTGCTTTTTCCATCAACATCAATACGGAGGCTACAGTGATATGACACGAAACAGAACATAACGAGATATAGACTATAGAGGAAGCGGGCGCGAGGTAACAGGTCCTGCCCTCGCCCGAGAAAAATGTGGCAGGCGTTCTTTCACAATTCTGTGTTACTCATATTGTCTTCTGGCCGCGTGCGGTCAGGATGAACAGCTGCGAGGTGGTTTACGAGCGGGAATGAATGCATGGTGGCAAGGCTGAAGGATAGGTGGAGGCTATTGCGCTCATCGACGCATTTGCAAGACTTCGATGTTGGACGCGGCTAGATCACTTTCGAGCGCGAGCTCTGCGATGGAGGACTCGTTGGTCTGCAACTGTCGATATGCACACCGTAGAGTGTTTGGATTTCGAGCGTCGAAGGGGGGAACCGCGAATGGTTGGACTAGTCTAAGTCATACTCTAGCTCTCAAAACCACATTGTTACTGATCCAGCCACCTCTCCTCTCTGTGGCATCTCCACCGTGTCCACTATGGCGCAAATCTGCCTTTCGCTGTCAGACCTACGATCGGCCAAGAAAAACAACCACAGTAGGGCGACATTCACCCTTAGTGTCATCTGACATCACAAATTTGCACTCTCTTCTGACCAATGTAAAGCGAAGTCCCGGATCGCGAAGATGACCGCATACAGAGCCTTCGCCGTATTTCGGTATCGACGTCAACAATACGAAGATCGCGCCCGGCCCGACGCTGCGCTCGCAAGTAAAACACTGTGTGCTTGCATGACTGACCGCTGATCACTATTGCCGTAGTCTGTTTGTTCCACTCGAGGCTTGTCTCGAGGGCACTTCGGCACGCGGCCGTAGAAATCCTCCACCCCTGCAACAAGCCGATCGAAATGACGATATTTCCGCTCTTGATCTCTTTCGACTAGCGAGGGTCGTGCATTCGGGCCTAGACAGGGGCTACATCACCATCGTGGTTCTGTGTGCTGGCGGCCGATAGCGTCCGCCACTACGCACATAGGGTTCCTCTTTCTAGGAAACGGGATGGGCAACGGGTGATGGGTGATGGGGGCCCCTGGGGGTGGTTCGAGACCGGGCGCTGGCGTCGTTCTCCCTTGGTCGCTTTTTTTCGTGCGAAGGAGATCCGAAAACTGGAAGTGAAACTGCCGTGGACTGGCGGCGGACTGGAACTACCCGTGATTCACGCGCTACCACGTTGCAAGCATGATGCTACCTTGTCGTCTGATATCGGAACCGAAAAGCCCTTGGGCCGAATATGCGGCGTGGGATTGGGATCCGAACCATGATGAAGCCGTGTTCACTACTTTCACTTGTTTGGGACTTGGGACCGCATTCTGTCGTCAGCCATGGCTTTTGGAGTCGTTTCTGACAGGCCTGGTCAATCAATGTCGCAGTTTCATGTGTCAATTGAGCATGCATGACGTCCTGTGGTCACTTTGCATGGCAGGCAAGTGAAATCAATACATCACCTTTCTCTTTCCCTATATTCGCCCCCTGCGCGTGGCCTTGGCACATGTCAACTGTGGGAAGACAGCCAGAACAACCTTGCAAACTACAGCTGTCGTCGGGCATGCCACCCTGGTTCTCCCGTATCACGTACAGGATGCCGTGGCGCGTGTGAGAGAGCAAGGAAGGTCATTCCTGCCACTGTGGCGCGGAATTGCTCCCGCGCAGAATCCACCCTGCTCGCTTCTCTCATGCAGCCTAGCCACAGCTTGCTTCCTTCCGGTCCTTCAATCAAATATCTGATCCGAGCAAGCGAGGACCGGCAATCGCAGGGACAGAGAGAGAGCACACACCTCTTTCTCCATACGGGCCCAGACCGACTGCAGCCTTTCGGTGTTTTGACGGGCATATTGTTACAATCTACTATTCAGTTATGCAGGATTGCCGATCGTATTCGCCCCCCGTCTCCAGACCCGAGTGAGAGGTTCACGAATCGCGGAAGCAGGAAGCTGGAGTTCACGCCTCAAGCGTGCAGGACAAGAGGGCAGAATCTTGCTTGCAACACAATGTTTTTCTTGCACATGTTGCGTGCTTGTACATTAGATCTCGTACAATGCCTGGCGAGCTGGCCGCCATCATCTCAAGGATATAGATTGGACTTTGTCTGTGTGTTGATGACAAGCTGCAATCCTTTCGCTTGTTGCATACACCCATGTGCGCGGCAGGCTAACTGGGGTTCTCTCCGAACTTGCCGTTGTTGGTTGATCAGTAATATCCTTTTTGAGCTCTTGCTCCGAGGAGCCTGGTAGCGTTGCGACGTTACCTGATTTCGTACAGCAGGGGGTCTTGGAAGGGCTTGGGGGGTCGGTCTCGGTGCCGTGAGATGTGGCGTGGTCGTTGATCATCACATCTTCATTGTCGGAGATGCTGGAGGTGTTCGGCTTTTCGTTGTCGTGCGAGAAATCCCGATGCTTGAGCTCGTCAGTTTGTGTCGCCGGATGCCATTGCTTCGTTGAAATGTGTACGACATTTCGGATGCGAGTGTTGTCCGAATTGAGGGAGGGAGTCATATGTACGAAGACTTGGTGTTGGTCCCCTGTAGCGCAAGCAGGCGACCTCGCAGTAAGGGCGACTTAGGAGACACTGATTTCCGGAAAGCAAACCACCCGAGATCGAGCTATTCGCCAATGAGCTGTGGAATGCCATGTTTTAGGATTCATGTAAGCTCAGCATCGAAACACAATGTTGCCTGTAAGTTTCGATCATTGGCATTGTTGACAGAGAGGCTCGAGTGTGTGGAGCAGGATCAGCCAGAACAAGTGAGGAGACAGGAACTATGAGCGATACTCCATGCTACAACTTTGCTCGTCTCCCGCTGAATGACAGTAACATTTCCTTCTCGTGCCTGGTTGCACATTTCGACAGCTTTGACTCGGCATTCCTGATGTTGCTGCCATCACTGCTCACACGAACTCCCCGCCACTTTTGCTCACACCAAATTGTCGTGCATCATTCTTGCGCCCTCGCCTCTCGCATTGTAGAGGGACACTTCTTACATGGTCCGCGTGCAATCACATTCTCAAGTGACCCAGTCTGCGAGTCCTGGTCCCGACCTTACGAGCTTGAGACCATGCAAGAACATGAAAAGTGTATGTTGCTCTCCAGACTCAGGAACGACTTGTTGGGGTCTTGCCCCGATACGTGGCCGCACGAGGTTGTGGAGGCTCACCGTGATGAGGCATATCTTTTGCCGTGAGACGGTCGATGGTCCTCAGCTTTGGAGTAGCAAACTCGATGACCTGGCCAGTCTCTACAAGGTGTTGTCTTAAACTGGTAGAAAGGCGCATCGTCATCAGCCTCCTCGCCTTTCGGGAGAAGTGAGCCGCCAATCGTCCAGAAGACCTCTTTCGCTCGAGTCATTGCCACATTGCAGCGTTTTCGGTCCTTCAAGAAACCTAACAATGGTCAGGACGAAGCGGCCACGGAGAAGTCAGCGAACTTACCCATTCGGTCCCCATGCTGCAGTGAACCGTCAAACAAAACCATTGTAGCCGTGTGTCCTTTCGACCCATCAACTGACATGATTCGTGGGTACCAGTCATTGTCATAGCCTTGTTCTTCTTGTAGGCTATGGATACATTCTGCATATTTTGTTCTCTGCGCCACGTTAGCGAGCTAAGACCATGCATTTGGAGAATCAGGACTCACCGCAGGCGCATAAGCCACAACTACCATGACCTCTTTGGAAGTGCGAGCGCCAAAGTGTTTTTGCAGCGCTGGGAGGATCCAAGCGAAGAAGATTTCGACGTGATCAAGATAAACAATCGAGCCATTGTCGTTCGTCTCCATCTGCACAGCTCGAATCTCAATATAGCACTGACGAATTTTCTCGCCCAATACGGCCGGGTCAGGATAGCGGAACTTTCTCTGCGAGAGAATGCGCAGCAGTGCTTCATATAAAGAGGGGCTCAGCGGCCGGTCTCTACCAGGTGCTGTACGAAGCTCGTCGCCGTAATATTCACGGCTTGGGAAGTG
The DNA here is from genome assembly GCA_000347735.1 of Cercospora canescens BHU. Classification (NCBI taxonomy): domain Eukaryota; kingdom Fungi; phylum Ascomycota; class Dothideomycetes; order Mycosphaerellales; family Mycosphaerellaceae; genus Cercospora; species Cercospora canescens. The sequence goes on along the minus strand of ANSM01000560.1, from coordinate 9,331 downwards.
AAGAAGTTGAGAATTCTTCGACACGTTAGCGGAATGGTCGATTTTTTTTCACAACCAAAATCTTACCATGAAACGCTGCTCGGTGAGCCTAATACTGGGAAACTGCAGTTCAACGAGTCGCTCAAGCTCCGACATGCTCAGACTGGGGGCAAAGGGATTGCAAACTGGATGTTGGTTAATGCTTGTGTTCACTGGGCCAAGCACACTGCAAATTTGTCAGTCTAGAACAGCGACAGGAAATTGCGGAACTCACTGAATGTCACCAGCAAGCATGACTAAATCCGGGGCTATGGGCAATGCACTGGACGTGATCACATTCCAGGATTCCATAGCACGACAAGAGTCAGCGTTGTCGATGAACACTCCAACAGCCTTGACACCCACACCGTGCTCTCGCACGAATTCGCCCCAGTAACGAACAAGCTCTTTGGTCCTAGCATTGCTGGCTGTCGGAATGATGATGTCCGCACGTGCAATCAGAAAGCCCTCACAGGCATTGTAGACGTGTTGGAAGTGGATCCTGTCTTCATCGCTCCACGAGGTAAATTCTTCAAGTGAGTCGCGCTGGAGTAGCTGGCGCAGTCGCTCCCAGGCGTCGAAAGCAGGCCCGTATTTACTGCCATCGGAAGTACGCAGTTGGGTGACGAACTTCAGTTCACCCTTATCTGCCTCCACAGAAACAGCATTGCACAAGGTGTAGTGCCAAATCTTGTCACGCTGGGCTGTTGAAGCTAGTCGAGCGAACATGAAGTTGGAAAGCCCGCCTACGCTTCCACCGATGTGACCCTTCTTGTTGAAAGCGGCTTGAATAGCGTTGGTCTCGGACATGCGTGTACCACGTGAAACTGACTGCACGATGTAGGCTATTATGGGCTTGCCATCATGTCTTCTGCTGTTCTCGAGGATTGGATCAAGAATGTTTGCCGTGTTCTCAATATGACCATTCTCTGCAGCGCTTATGATCGCCCTACCCCCGAGCTTGACGAGGTAGACGGCAATGGCAAGTAGTAACGTCGTCTTCCCAGTTCCAGCGAATCCTGTGCAAAGAATGACGTTGTTCAATGCTTTGTGCATGCTGTCGATGACCCGGCGCTGCTCTGGGGTCCACTGCTTCAATTCAAGTAACCACTTCATAGCGGATACTTTCTGATCATCTGTCACGCTCATTATCGCGGCGACGACGTCGACTTCTTCCAGAGATGCGAAAGACTGGCCGAGCATGAGAGTGTGCCAACGTGTCTGCTCGACAAGTGCCCTGATCGTTCGATGTACTGAATTGATCCAGAAACTGTTCTCGTGAGGCGACAACCACGCTACTCGCCAGCGCATCGGTCTCGCATCGTTTGGATTGTGAGTGAACGCAGACAACTCCTCGAGCGAATGCGATGTGACCTTGAAACATGCATCATATTTTGTGTGCCGATGAACACCCATCAGATCACGCTCGTGGCAAGCAGTGAGTACTCCGAGAGTCCTCTCACCCGCGGAAAGCTTGATCTTGATCTCAAGGTCATTCGGTATTCTCGGGTGCCTGGAATGCATTCGGCCGCCAGGAAGTTCTATTGGGTTGCCAAACTTCATGGCAAGCACCACTTGACCCTTCAACTGGTACACCGTGACTAAATGATCGGCTTTTGCCCACAGTCTCAGACCACGTAAGCCTTCCGCATTAGCAATGACTTCTGCAACCTCATGAACGGTACAAAAGTGTTGAAGTGAGCTGTAAGTGACGCCGCAGTGCTGCATCAACATCAGGTTTGGAATCCAGCGCGTTGTCTCCATCAGTGCGTTCTCGCTGCTGGTGTGAGAGCGGTATGACCGGAAGTTGCTCCACTCGCCATTCCCTATCGATGGCAGAATGGGCCCGTTGCCCCCAAGAAGTCTTTCGAGGATCTTCTTCAACTCTTCACGCTCATTGCCGACTAGCTGTTGACTGTCCAGGGAAAGTACAATCGTTGCGCTGCTGTTTTTGTCACAACGCGCCTTGACCATGTCGATGACTCTCGCCTGCTCAGCAGTGAGAGGGTGTCCAAAGCTGTTGAATCTTGTGAGGCCCTCTGAAGTAGCTCCGTTGACTTCGAAACACATGACAGATGGCGCTTTCACATCAACGTCGAAATCGCACGCAAAGTTGTTGAGCTACTTGCCGTGACGATTGTTGAAAGAGAATTCAAGAGCGACAGATCTGTGGCACAACTGGTCGGTGTTTTCGCCACCTGAGAGCTGGATCTCCATGCGTACTGCGGGCGCCGAGTACTGTCGATATGTGAGTACTATGTCGATGCTTCTAAGGTTCGATAGGAAGTACATACCAAGTCGTTGAAGCGCACCCGTACCTGATACGAGTCGTCGAAGTCGACCGAGGGCGGATAGGCATTCCATTGTCCACCTTCCTTGACCAGCATCTGAGCGCGAATGAGGGGCTTAGATTTGCCGTTCATGCTCCGCAAGAAGTTGTGATCAATGTCGCTGGCGTCAAATTGATACAGCGCGGGCAATGAGGTCGAGGCTGTAACTCGGTCACTCGTGTCATAGTCGACTACATATCGTAAGTGCGAGTAGAGTGAGTCGTTATCGGGTGCTCTCATGGTCGGCAAGTGCGTAGCGCTTGACTCGTCAATTTCGCTCTCGAAGTTCACGCGCGACTTTGGGAGCGGAGGTAACGAATACTGCTGATGGACGGCATCTGGTGTTGTCGCCGCTGGTGGTGTCGACGGTAGCGACTCGGCCATGGTGTCTATTGGCGCCTTGGAGTTGAGGCGGTGCGTAACAAGCTCGTGCAAAAACCAATGATGAGGTTGTGCGGAGAGTGTTTTGATGCCAAGAGGAAGGGCGCCTAGAGGCAAAACGCAACTTCCTGCAGTGGCGAGAATTAGCGCGCTTTCTGTGCATGAAAGTGAAGCGCGCACCGGTGGGAGCAGGTCTTAACACCAAGACCGTAATGAGACCAAGTGAGAGCGAGCCAGCACATTCAAACTTAGGGGCCTCACCACGCAGCCGCTGTATCGCTCTCCACGCCCCTTCTCTGGACGTCGAGGAGTCGCCCGAGTCTTTTCACCGGATCACATCTCGCTATCTTCAGTTTGAGCAGCGTAATTCCGTCCCTGCAAGTTCGACTGAGATGCCCGGAAAGAAGTGCTCATTTTCTACGGAACTAACCAAGTGTCGAAAGCGCTCGACACAATGGCATGCAGTCAGCGATGTGAATCTACAGCAAAAGCTGCACAGGAGAGTTGCTTGTCTCGGGCAGAATCATTCTCCAATGCAAAGATCGATCACATCCGGACTCGTAGCAATCAGTATGCCAAAAGCCTCGCCATCGCATCTTCGGATTGCTTTTGGTCTTAGGGTATCGGCTCCCAGCCGCCTCATGAACAACCGTAGTCGACGACAAGATTTCGTCTCGGACTTAAGGAAAACGGCCAGTCTGCACCGTAGCCAAAGAGCAAGTCCTGGAGAAGCCACTGCGATCTGGCAGAGTCCAACGGATCACGAAAATGCCACTCAACGCTTGTTTTAATACACGCATTGAATCATGGCCGTTATACCATATTTGTCTTGTTACGCTCCGAGATCCTGGGCCGAGACAATCCAATGGCCAATCCCAAAGTCGCTGTTGCATTTTCTACAGCTCCTTCGTCCATTGCGCTTTCTGGGGAAGGGTCGCGGGCGCCGGCTCCTAGACCCGTCGTGCGCCGATAGCTATCGCGGTCGAATGCGGCTGATCTCAGTATGGGCATCTCAGGCCATCTGCACGCTGAACGAAGGATGGAAAGGCGGGAGCAATCAGGAACCGTGACGGTCCATGAGAGCTGAAGTCGGATTTCGTTGCACTGCTGAGACTGCCACAGCAGTTCTGGTCACAGGTCGCATCCATGCTCCTCTTGCCCGAGACACCAGTGGACATGCGCACCATCAACTCTGCAATCACGCCGCTCTCGCATGAAGAAGATTGTCTGGCTAGTCAGAGGCTGCAAGAAGTGCTGAGGATATCAACAGAGTCCGTGCGGATGGATGCTGCCCAACGACTTGCCACGAATACAGTTGATACCAGCTTGCCAGGACCATCATACCAAGTATTGCGTGATCCGCCAGTGCATATGGTAAGACGAAACAACGGACGAAGCCTTGGGAGGATGTTACAGCTCCGTCTCGATGAAAGAAGATGGTCCTGGTACCTTTCGGTAGCCAAGGTACTTCAGTCCAACACTCTCAATCAGGGCCCGCCACTGTACCTCGGTCCTTTCCAGCGACGCATAATTGCACATCATATTAATATCGAGAGCAGCGGTCCTCGCGTCCCAATCGGTAGCTCTCTCCGGCACGACACGATCGAACATCAGCAATCGACTGTACCCTGGTTTCATCGCCTCCCGTACACGTGCCAGAATATCCCGTGCTTTATTTTCCGCCCAGTCATGGATGACTGCATGCATGAAGTAAACCTTCGCGCCTTTAACAGGATTCGATTCGAAGAAGTTGTGTGGCATCAAGTCGATCTGAGGATGTAGTTGCCTCACGGACGTTTTCAACCCATCAATGACTTCCCTCCGTTCTTGCAGCACCACCTTCGCCGACGGCCAATTTTCTTCGATCGCCTTTGCGACATTCCCTGCATCCTTCCCATTTCCACCTCCAACGTCAACTAACATCACTGACTCCCCATCCCAACCCTCCACCATCCTCTCCACCCCATACAATTCCGTCCAAGCAACGGAGTCCTTCCTCACCGCAGCCAGAAACTGATTGAACTTCCTCTGATGCTCCGGTCTCGTCTTCATCCAACTCCACCGATCCCCTTCAAACTCCGCAACCCTCTCGATCCACTTCCAAGGCGGCCTCTCCCCATCTCCAGGATTCCCATACCCAGACTCCCTCAGAAACTCCGGCAACCTCTTCTCCTGCTGCATCCCCGCCAAGTAATATACATCCAACCCCGTGATCACCCCCTCGGGGTCTTCCAACGCCCGACTCATCCCCGTCTCCAAATACGCATCCGCCCCCTCCACACTTTCCGCGACGACATCCTCTTTGACCAGAACGCGAAGCAGACGGCGAAGAAGTCCCGGATCCGCACCGACTTTCTCAGCGAGTTGCACACTCGATTTCGGGGACGAAGTCAAATGCGAGAAAATGTCCAAATCCTGCGCGACGCGGAAACTGGCGATGAACGCCGGATACGTCCATGCGATGTCGTACATTCGTTCCCACGGCTGTTCGAGCCGACGCACGAGAGCGCGGGCTTCGTTCAGAGCGGCGATGCGAGAGGCTTCTGAGGGGAAGGAGGTCTTGTCTAGTTTCCGAAGACTTGCGAGGTAGGTTTCCGGGTGATCTTGCATGTTTGTGGCCATTGATAGGAAAACCTGACGACGACGTCGCGATCAGGCAGTATGCTAGGTCTCTAGTTCAACGATAGATGTCCTCACCGTGCAATAACTTTTCTTTTCGCTGTGTTGTATGTGATGCGAGGTCGATATGAAAGTGGCAGGGATGTCGGCGTGCTCGGCCAAAGCCGTAGTTCCAATGCAGCTATCTTCTCTAGCTTGAGCCGCTTGACACGTTGTATGATGCTATTGGGTATCTCTTCAAACAGTGTATCTTTATATTTAGAGTTTCTTGTGATATGTATACAGGGCACGAAGGAGCTTGGTTGACTTCCTCCTTCCGAGTCCTTCGTGCTCTAGTGTTCCGAGAACGCAGCTTTTCTCGAGCTGATACCTCGTGGCATTCGGCATTATGCTATATTGTTCGAGTCGATCCGGATAAAGTCTTAGCATGGTAACAGAGTATGGAAAGACCGAGGCTGTTGACCCCAATTCACGTGAGATATCGCCCACAGCTTTTGTAGCAGTGTTTTCAGGATAAGGTTTCTGTCTCTAGGCGTGCTATCAAAGGGGTGCTTTCCCCGAGGAGCAGCAGAGATGTGCCGTGGACCATGGGCGATGTGCTACGTTGAGGTTGGAGCCAAGCGAAACGCAGTAGAAGAACGCTGAGACGCAGTATCCAGTGCAATCCTAAGCCCGATGGACCAGCTTGCGTCACTGTACATTTCATGTTCTGTACATTGAGACATTCGTCCCTAGAAGGAGGCGCCATCGGCGTTGCTCCTGAAACACCTGATAGTCTCGATGAACGCCGCAGCTGCATGTGGTCCCACAAGTTCAGGGGAATGGCCTTTGGCAAGAGTGTCTTGATTTGCGATCATCGCATCCCTTGCAAGACAAGCAAAGGCCTGGCCGGAACGGAGTGATGTACTGCCGGCTGTATTTGTGCAGGACCTGTGCAAAATCACGGAGGTCCAGATCCTCTGCTCTGTCACAGAGCCAAGATGTCCAGCGCGAATGGCGCATGCCTACAAAATGTCTCCATTCTAAACCTGCACCGCTGCAGGTCTGGGGACAGGCTTGTAATGCGTGATCCACCAATTCGGATGGAGGGGGCGCATATGTATTGCTGCGCAGCCAGTATCCTATCGTGTATTGTACAGCAGTACAGGCATAGGCTATCGGCAGACCTTATCTTTAATCATAAGACTGCAGATGAAGAAAGGTTGTTTCTCGTCATCTTCACCCGTGCAGAGCTAATACAGGCTTGCATCCTGCTGGCTGCTGTACGAGAGATGCACAACTTACGGCCCTGGTCGATCGCAATGGTGTATTTCACCGGTTTTCCCGTCTGGCCGGACCTCGAATGCTTTCAGCGCAACGGTGAGACGGCTGAACTTTGCAAGTCGACAAATCCAACGTACATGACTGTGTTCAAGTTCTGCATTCAGACGTCGAAAATTTGAGGGCGCAGCGCAGCAAAGTCGTAGGGGATGAGAGACAGTTCTACCCGCATCCACAAGTCATGGAGCTGCGTGACGTCCGGGCCATCGCGAAAATGACCAAGCGAGGATGTGACAAGCCCGCAAATTTCTGGCACTTATGCGCTGCAGAGTCTTTGACGCAGGAGACGACTGCATGATGCTTTTCGCCGGGTCCCCTTGGAGTATGTGAATAAAAATTGCCAGGTCCCCATCTAGGGCTGACGTTGATCGCGCATTGTAGCCTGTCACGCGCTTGAATACCACGAGCCCTTGTCGCATGTAGCATGAATTGAAGGTATCTCTTGAGCCCCAGTACGGCCACAATGCCCCGATGGGGTCGATCGTCTCTGCAGCCCATGAAGCTGATGTCGATGCCGTGCTCTCCACGATCAAGGAGGACTAGTAGTCAGGTCTTGAATCGAAGGGCTGAGACTCCCGTCCACAGAAGCATTTCCCGTGCTCTTCAGGTCATCAGAGAACCCGTGCTCGTCCAAATTCATTGTACGAAAAATGCCGCTCATATTGCTTATGCCCGTGGCCCAAGCGTCTGTTGGACGTGTCGCTCGATACTCGACGAATTCACGAATGGTGCGGATAGTGGCTGGATATCCCTCGTCATTTGGCAACCACCAATGCGACACATCCTCGGACCAGGTATCGCTCATACGCTTGCGAAAAGTCTCGGGGTAGATGTACCTGTCTCAGAGTCAGCTGATGCTCCATCCCTGACCTTCATCAAACATACCCGAGCTGCTCAATACGTGCAAACTTTCTCTGACACCACCTTGTGTGTTGCTCGTCCTTGGGAAGGAAGAGGCTCATTATGCCCAGGCTTGCTTGACATCCCAGGATGGCGTTTTGTCCACCTTCTTGGTTGTATTGGATCGCATCGAACAGCTTGCACTTCCTCATAGCAATCTGAGTCAACTCGGGGGATGGCGATTGTCCCATGGCCATGCCCAATTGATATTTGAACATGAGATCAATGGCGAGGTGGTCTATGAGAACAAAGTTCATGGTCGCCAGGTCTCCAGAGTAGAGGAACCGTGGATCTCGGAAACCGAAAAGGTCCTCCTCGCCGGGTGGAAGCGTATCGGGGAAGGAGGTGACGAAGCACGAGGGGTCGGTGAATGCAGTCTCGATTGTGTGCCCAAAATCTGCGAATTCTTTTGACAATGCTTCGATTCCTGCCACAAAATCTTCGTCGCTGATGGTACCCTTGGCCTTCCCGGCGAACAGGATCGTCACGTCCGTTGCCAGGAGTCGCGTTGTTGCAAAGTACGACTCGAATCGAGCGCCCAAGTCTTTTGGTTTGTCTGTCGTCTGTCGTCTGTAGAAGTCTGCAGAGGCAGCAAACCATTGCCGGTCGAGAATCGTCTCTCCGCCAGAGAGCATACCTGCGAAGAGATCGAAGCGGATATACCAGGTGATGATTTTGCGACGGGTCTCGTCCTGTAAGATGGTTTGAGGAGTGAAGAGGTCCGTGAGAATCTGATAGGCTGCCTTCTGGTGGCCGAGCAGGTTCACCCAGTCTCCCAAGAACTCCTGGGAAACACGTTAGCCAACATGGGCAGATTGCTGCCGGAACGCACCCATACCTCTATCGTCGCAAGCTGGAGTATTGTCAGTAACGTCGCAATGCTATGTCGTTGCTTCTTGAGCGATTGCTGCAGGAACGCTATGGACTTGTTGTAGTATGATAGGAAGGACGCGATGTCGCTGTCATTTTGAGCGACCGCGTGATGGTAAGCTGCAAATGCCACGATGGCGTAGAGGAGGGCTGCGCTTCCATCATTCATGGCGATTTCCAGAAAGGTGGTCTTCAGGAAGTCTCCTCCGTCGTATTTGAAAGCATAATGGTGATGCGTCATGTGTTGCTGATGGAACTCCAGGTAGTACTTCACGTCTTTTGGCAGCGCATTCCACCGTGCGTTCTGCGAGATGCCGCTTCTGATGGACTGCCTCGAGGACGTCCGAGGGACTTGCAGCCTTCCGCCGTGGATGCTCGCGTCTGCTGTTGGAGAGGAGTTGTGGTCGAGCCGCGAGCTGGGCGTGTCTGACGGTTTGCGCTCCGACGTTGACTCGTCGTGCTTGAGGTCATCCTCGTCCACATCCGGGATGGCCGAGAGCGGTTCGTGCTCATCGCCGTCGAAGTCGCTGCCTGATGGACTGGAAGCGGTCGGGGAGCCTTTTCGTCTGCTGCCTTTGGATCTTCCGGTGGAAGGTGCGCTGACTGCGTCTCCGGGGTAAGTACATTCGCGCTTGCCCTTCCGACACCCTACATATTCGGTCAGCTGGCTGCCTTCCCACGCCTGGTGGAGTCCGTACTGTCGCAAATCGGATGGCTCTCGTCGCACTTGGACCGAACGTTAGTACGTGGATCGCCAAAACAGCATGCGGCCACGCCTCACCTTCACTCTGCGCTGTCTACAGGTGTAGCAGCCGCTCCTGGTCCGCCGGTGCTTGACATGCTCCGCTCCTTGTGGCTGGCGTCGCCGTGATCGCGGCGGCGCTTGTGGAGGA
>ANSM01000559.1:0-17135 GCA_000347735.1 Cercospora canescens BHU | reverse complement strand
GCCCTTGCAGCGCGCGCGGGCAGCGTCGGCCAATGGTGACCCATTCAGCGGGGCAGAAAGATACCAGAAGCAGCACTAGCATCGTCACGTTGCATGTCGTGCAGACTCTCGAACGCTTCTCGAAGAACTCTTCTGCCGTGTCACCCGGCTTGAGCCGAATGCAATCTACGCTCCCCTCGTGCTGTGCTGTCGCACGCGCCGGATTCTTGTTGATGGAATGGCGTGAAAATGACGACTCCACATTGCACCAGGTGAGCATTCGTCGTACACGGCAGCGAAACACTGCGGCGAATCCTGTTCGGGCCGGCCAGCTCTCCGGCCAATGACGCCGAGAACAGCCCCGGTCGCGGATCTTCACCATAACCTCGCTGTGCTTTGCCATCTACTGTATCCATCGCATCCTGCCGACTCCTACATCGGCCCCGCATCCAGTCTGACCGTCGTAAGCACTACATCCACCGGGTGACCACATCCACGACACAATGACCTCAAAGCCTTCCACGATTCGGACGTCACCTCATCTCGCTGGAAATGGACAGGTGACGGCGTGGTTGCATTCTCCCCGCGAGCGCGCTCAGCAGCGGCTTGCAGCTTCCAAGATCTGGAGCCCGTCGTGGCATCTGGGCACACCTAGCTGCACTGCATTGCCCAGATTCATGCGCATCTAGGTCCTGCTAGCACGTGGTTCGCCTCTCCGGCAAATTGGGTCAACGGTAAGCTGGCCGCTGTCTCTGCCATTCCATGCAAAAACTCCCCATTCACATGGGCATACGACGTTGCACGGAGTAACTTCCATACTACGTATCCCCACCAACATCCAGACAACCACCGCAACCCCCGCAGCGCCGTCGTTTCTCTCCTTTCTCTCAGCACTTCGGAAATGCAAGACATTGTGGCTTGACGCGAGGTCGCGCCAGCACTGAGCATGACTTCATTGGCGCGCTGCCAGGCCCGCGATTATCCGGCCTAGCAATCTAGAGGGAGCACAATGTGGCTGAAAGTTTTGCAGCTACAATATTCGAAATGCTACCAACTAGCGCCGAGCCGCTCACTACTACGAAGACCATACATGACTTGGCGGACGTCAGGCAGTATACGAGCATTGCATTCATGTTGTGGTGGAGAATCACAAAGATTGGCCTCATTCCATCCATTGCCACGTTCAGCTGAGCCAGTCTTCTGCTCGGCACGGATTGCATCGTGGAAATTGTATGGCGCCTCTCCCCCGTTGGCTATTCTGGAACCTGTGGTGCCTGACGCCTGAATACCGCCTTTTGGCGAATACAACAGTTGTGGGTGCACGTACGCGATCCGCGCCGGTTGAGAAAATTCCTCGAATCGACTGTTGAGTCAGGAGGAATGAAACATGTTCTCCGACTTGGCGAACGGAGCCGAAGCACGATTCTCGAATGAGGTTGCAGTCTTAATAGACACATATTACAGTACATCTACATTACATTATAATAATACATCTGTCCACGCGAAAGCCGCCTCTGCGTGCCTCCGCCGCTCACAAAGTGCAACCACATCATTTACCAGACCAACCGAGCCGGCTCGGGCCTTGCTCTTGATAGTTACACAGCACTAGACACTTCCGTGACGAAGAGAGGCGGCAGGACTCTCAACTCCATTCGTTTCCCGAGTAAGACTGGCGCTCCTGCTCAGCACATTTCGGTCAACGTGCACCGAGCTACCATCGACATCCGGCTTCACGAGGATGATCATCCACAAACCGACCTGTCCCGTGTAATGAATCAGCGGCGTGCAGTGCAGCCAGCGCGTCCCGCCTGGCCCTTCGCCATTCTCGTTCGGCGTGTTGAGCCAGCGGACTCGGGCTGTGACGACGTCACCTGCTCGTAAGGATGCTTCCAGGGATTCACGCATCTGCCTGCTGCCACCAATCGCGTGTAACAATGGCGTTTGCAGAAGGCCAGATGACCGCATAGTGGGTGAAGCGAACAAAATCCGCAGCGACGGAGCCGGGCGCACAAGGATGTACTACGAGTAGATATCAGCATCATCACCATACAGATAGTGAGCGGGTGGCAGCTTACATGTCTGTACACTCCTGCCAGGTTTCCACTAGTCCCGTCCATCGACGCGATGCCCGAGACTGACGCGGCACTGCCCTGGACCGAAGGCGCAATTCCATCATCTTCAGACGCATCACTCCCATCTGCGATGAGTACACGATTCCCACTGGTTGCCGCTTTCGCGCCACGGGCGTCAAACACCCGATTGTTTTGCAACGTGCCTCCATTCTTTCGAATGACTTCCAACTCGTCGCTGTTGAGCATTTCACTCAGCGCTCTGATCAGCGCTCGAGGATCAGATTCCTTTGTATCGCCATTGCTTTGGTCATGGTCTGCATTTTGTTGTTCGATCAAAGCCCGCAAGCTTTCCAGTCCCGCAAATTCTCTGAGTAGTGGAGAGACGTCGACCTGCGCTCCGAGGAAATAACGGAGCTCGCCATTGCTGGTTATACGTCAGTTTTGGAAGAAGGTTCTGTCCGCGAAACGCGCTCACCTATCCACCAAAGGAGCATTCATCACCATGCTGAGAAAAGGCGTGCCATCTCGGCGGTAGTTGACGAAAATCTCAGTGTGGTCTCGCCGTTCCTGACACGAGACCGCGAAACGGCGACAGGAATCCACTGTCGTACCTCGGCCCTGCATGAAGCGACAATTGCGACCAAGAACGTACTGCAGACTGCCTCCACTGTGGCGAGTGAAGCCTTCAGAAGCCAGAATGATCGGATTGTCGCGCAGCCTGCAGTCGGTGAGACAAAACACTTCCGCCAAGCGTCCATTCTCCTCATCCAGATGCTCGGGCAAGGCACCCGTGATACGACGTGTCACCAATGCAGTGACAATCTTGATATACTTGTGCGCGATAAAATAATGCAGATCCTCTCTCAACAACTCGGCGAACGCTTCTCGAGCTGCGTGGTGTAGAGTTTCATTCTCGACAGGCGCGGGAGAAGGGCCGGTGCTATGAGGCACGGGAGACTGAGGAGAGATCTGCCGGGTGAGAGCATTGGCGTATTCCTGCGCCCTGATCGCTTTTTGCACAGCCAAAAACCGCGTGAGGATTGGCATTCTCGTGGGACGGTACTTTCTCATGAATCCGAGGAATTTGGCATGATATGCTGGCTCACTGAAGATTAGACGCAAGTGGTCGGCACTGTACAATTTCTCAGCGCGCTTCTCCAGCCAATTCTCGGTCCGGTCCTCATCTGCGATTGGCAATGCATTGGGGCTGATGAGGTCCCATGACTGCATGTCGTCCACGTCGTGAATGTCCGCATTGAACACTCTCGCCTTGTCTGGAGACGGATCTTGGAGATGAGCAACAGCATCGGTTGATAGTCTGATGGGAGCAACGGGAATAGTCGCCTCAAGGGGTGATGCAGGTCTTTGTTCTGATTGTGGGGAGCCAGCCTCCGCTGGACCGTTTGGCAGTGGGTTCGTTGCAGGGAGCACGGAGGGCGCAGTAGGTCCAATATGTCCATACCTCGCTGTCGAATTTCCACGCGCTGGCTGATTTGTCGCGGTTGGCGTATCTGCTCGTGCACTGTGGTTACTGGAGTCAATTACTTTCCAACAAAGGCAGTGTTGAACGAGCGACACACCTCGACGTCTCTCCTTGGAACCGTGCATTGTGGATGGGACTCTTCGGAACAAGGAGATCGTGTTTGAGTCCAGTTGCAGTCATAGAAGAGTCCTTTCGTACGAGCTCTGCTGGTCGAAGTGTCGTTGACCGAGCTGTATTTTGGCATTCCGTATCATACTTTGGGAAAAGCCGGTGACTGGCCAAATCTGCCTTTGCACTGGAGATGTCCGAGTCTTTCCTCGCGCTAGAATTCCTGGTTGGTACAGGCACAGGCGTGTACGGAGGCACCGTCGAATCTGGCGGAGGAGAAATCCGTCGATGGGTCAGCGCATTGCCGGCAAGTCCTTCATCTAAGTGGTCCGCCAATGATGAGATTCCATAATTGTCGCGAGGGGCTTTCTGTTACATGCGGTCAACGATTAGTCTACAAAACCCGGGTATCATGACGCACCAAACCCTTTGTCGAGAAATCATCTGTGCTTGCTGAGAAACCGTCGAGGCTATCCTGCGAGCGCACGTGCTGTGGTTGGCGCCAGCGGGAAGGGGCAAACCTGTTCAAAAGTCTTTGCGGATGTCGACGCGTTGGAGGACCGTTCTCCATGACAAAAATGGCGACTGCAGGCGGCAGAGCTGTTGAGCAGTTGGTAGAGCTCTGCGCAGCGAGCGCCATATATCTTTCGACAAGCTCATCTGCATTGGACATGGGCACCGTGGTCAGCCAGGGCAAGCTACCCCGTAGATGGCCCCATCTTCACAGCAGCATCCTCACTGGTGTGGCATGCACCTACTGTAGAAAGCGTGCCTGATGCTAGCGTGACCGCGCAATTGGTCTCACAGGCTCTGAGCCTCTGACTACGGCATCGGTCAACCAGCAGGGGCATCGTACAGCCGCAACCGAGCCATTGGCGCATGGTGCTTTGCATGGGATCTTGACGACCTGCTGTTGCTGGTGCATTTCTTCACCAGGATCGCAAAATTATTTCCGTTGCAGATCTCCAGACACCACATCCCGATGTGACCTTCGGTATCAGCGTCGCGATCCATCGTTCCTGTTTCTTGCTGTTCGACTAGCCACTTATTATTACAGGGCTGAGTGCCATGTCAATCGAAGGAATGGTTGACATTCGATTGTGATAGATGGGAAGTGACGAGTAGCGTTGCGCTGGACATCCGAAAATTCGCCAACTGGTCACCTGGGGCTGAGAGCCCTAGGTGACAGAAGCGGCGACACGTGCTGCATTGTATGTATCACGGTACACATGGAAGGTTTGGAAGTACAATCTCTCGCGAAATTGTATCACGCGCTTTTGGCCGTTGGCCGCCGGCCGTCTTGCGCAGTTGTCTCGATCGGGTGCCCGTGGGCCCGGTGGACGTGGCGACAGATTCTGTCCACACACAACGGCCGGCGTGTGAGTGATCCGAAGAAGCGATCGTGACAGCGCCGATTGGCGCGAGAGATGTTGCCGCTGCGATCGTGGCGACGGCGAAATGGTCAGCGGCCGCATTTGGCCGCAAGGTGATGCTGACAGATGCAGCGATGCGCGAGTCTTGTTCCCAGTCGACTCTCCCGGGGCCCAAAAGAGCGACAAGACTCTTGGCGTCGCGAGAGAGTAGTGAGGGAGAATGTCAGGTCGTCAAGGAACGGAAACAACGAGACTCTGACTAATAATGCGGCCCCTCAGACCAAGGTCATGTCAGACCTAGCTGCATGATGGATGGAAGGTCATGCCAACCGTTGGCCGTGCAGATGTGTGATCTGTCGATCGAAATGTCGTGATGTCCTCAATTGCACGTTTAAACAAACCCAGCTCCTGCACACTCAATTTATCTCTACCCAACCGCTGGTAACACCGGCAAACACCGGCACCCACTTCATCAGGTTTATCCGGGGCGGAGGCCTCATCTAGTGCTCACCCTCTTCCATGCTTTGTATCATCACTTTGATCCCTCCTTGCTTGGGATCAGCGGCGACTTTGAATGCATCAATCGCCTCTTCGAGCTTGAAGCGATGCGTCACGAGCTTTTGCAAGTCGATCACGCCTCCCTTTAATAACCGAATCGCTCTGGGCCAAGTATTCGCATATCTGTATTGAAACTGGAGGTCCACCTCTCGCGTACTTAGTCGCATGAATGGGATCTTGATCTCTGGACGGCCGACACCAATGACGAAAACTTTACCGCCGAATTTCGCTGCGTGGATGGCCCCGCTGATGGAGCTTTCTACTCCAGTGCATTCCATCACAACAGCGGGCTCAACGCCATCTGCGAGCTTGACTACCGCTTCCGCGAACTGTTCTGGAGTGTGACTGAAGTCCACCTTGTGCGTTCGTACCGATGGACAGAATTCCTTGGCAAACTTGAGCCGTCCCTCGTCGATATCAGTGATCACGATCGGCTCTGCTCCCGCGGCTTTGACACAGGCCAGTGTCACCAGACCAATGGGACCTGCACCGCAGACCAAGACCGAATCTCCGATTGTGATGTTTGCTCTTTGCATACCAGCCAAAGCTACGGACAGAGGCTCCAGCAGGGCCCCATCTTCGTAGGACATGCCGCCGATCTTGTGGCACCATACGGCTGGATGGTTCACATATCGCCTAAGCAAACCTGGAATCGGGGGTGTGCTTCGGAATTCGACGCTCACGCAGCCGTTGTACTTGCCAGTCAAGCAAGGCTCGCATTCTCCGCAGATGATATTCGGTTCAACAGCCACGCGGTCGCCAATCGAGTGAGTCGTTACGGACGGGTGCTTTGCCACAATGACGCCTGCGGATTCATGGCCAAGGATGTGGTCGCCGTCGACAATCATGGGCCCAATGCAGCCTGCATGCCAGAAGTGCACATCGGACCTAATGAACGGCAAAATCTCAGCACGTGAAGCTCGCGCAGTGTCGCCGAACCTGTGCAGCAGCCACACTCACCCGCAAATTCCGGTACTCTTGATGGCCACTGTAACTTCCCCCGGCTTCAGATTCTCGCCCTTCTCGACGTCGTCTTTGCTAGGCAGCGCATCTGCTATCCACAGATCGTGCGCAGGATTTGTGTAGACGCCAATATTTGGCTTCTCGCGCGATGTCTGAGTCGTGGTGGCGGTAGACATGATGTGGCCAGAACCCGGAATGAGAGACTCGTCAACTTGCTTCATCGTGAAAGAAAGGAAGAGAGTGGACAGAGGAAGGGCAGCGGTCTTTGGGCAGGGTGGCTAGCTCTCCGGAGCGGAAGAAAGGCGAGACTGGTGCGTGTGGGATGAATCGTGACCAACAAACCCATGTTCGCAACGGGACTTCGCCGCTGTTATTATCGTGCGCGAGCGCCATGTCAGCAGAATCACCCGGTCGCAGCGCAACGTGGTCCATCTTGGAGCATTGCGGCGTCCAAGGAAGAACTTTGTGATTGCACCTGATGAAGATAGCAGTCAATTTCTCCGCGAATGTGAACGAGCATTCCACCAGAAAGTGGGGTGGTGGGGTCGACGTGTGGATATCCCGGCAAAGCCGCGTTTTTGCTCGACACGAAGCCCACAACCCGCCTTGCATCACGTCCCACTTGAGTAAGACCAGGCGATTATTTGCCTAATCAACACCGTCTTGGGTTCCATCGACACTAGCCATGCACGACACCGTAGCAGAGCCAACCCGTCAGCTGCCATGCCGAACGCTCGAGGTGTCCAAGCAGTGCACTCTTGCTCCCGGCTAAAGTGAGCGCCTACTGTCCCAGGAACGAAAGCTTATTTTTGCTACGCTGGATACGTTGTGCAGGTGGCGGGTCGCATGACTTGCACGCTGCCGCAATCATTATTCCCAATCATCAACAGGAAATTTGGCATTGCCTCGTTGCCGTACGCCGTCCATGATCCGCATCAGACGCATAGTCTCTGCATGTGGCATGCTTCTATTCTCCGTACGCCCTGCCTTGATGTCCGCCGCGACGCTGTCAGCTTCCCAGAAGAACCCGCGTCCTGGTTTAGGAAAGTCGAAGTGCTCAGGTGGACCATCGCCTTTCG
This sequence comes from Cercospora canescens BHU, assembly GCA_000347735.1. Lineage (NCBI taxonomy): Eukaryota > Fungi > Ascomycota > Dothideomycetes > Mycosphaerellales > Mycosphaerellaceae > Cercospora > Cercospora canescens. The sequence continues at coordinate 9,520 of ANSM01000559.1, read as the reverse complement.
GGAAGAACGTAAAGCCTTCTGGGTGGCTCGGCTCAGGCCCGTGTATTTTTATTGTTCCTTTGCTACCTTCTACTCTGCAGAAGTTATACTTGGACGGCACATTGGTCGTGGAGGTGCAGATAGCCTGTCTCCCATCACCAGGATAGCGTAGCAAAATAGAGCTGGCCACATCGACGCCGTGTTCCAGTGTTTGTGTGCTCTGTACATCGGGATCGACTGCGTGGTCGCCAACGCGATTGGTCAAGGTGATGATGCCCCAAGTCAATGAATATATGCCAATATCAAGCAAGCTTCCAGCACCTAGTGCAGGGTCTCTGTAGCGACTGCCCGCGGGTAGGCTGGCGATGTCCAGTTCCAACCCGAAGTCGCAGAACGTCCGGTAGATCCTGCCTATCTTGTGCTCATCAAATAGCATGTGCTGGAGCTCTTTCACCAGCGGGAAGAAGCGAGTCCACATCGCCTCCATGATGAACACATTGGCTCTCTTGGCCGCAGCGAAGACTTCGGCAGCCTCTTGAGAGTTCATGGCGAAAGGTTTTTCGCACAGGACATGCTTCCCCGCTGAAATGGCGTCCAGGCAGCTTTGCTTGTGAAAGCTGTGAGGAGTGCCAATGTAGACACAATCCACCTCTGCATCTTCATAAACTTGCTGATAGGATCCATATACGTTGGGCTGGGCGGCCGGGCGGAGCGCGTGAATGTACTTTTTCACAAAATTCTGGCCCTTCTCTAAGCTCGAGCTTCCGACGGCTGCTATGACATGATGGGCACTCTTTCCTGGCCATTGAGGCTGGAGAACATCGGTGACGAACCATTCACTGATCATACCTGTTGCACGTAGTGAGCTCATTAATCAGGATCGTGATGGCCGCGTGAGTAGTTCGCACCAGTTCCTATTGGCAGAGTCAGAGAACCATTGCCTCCCGTTTCGAGCTTGAACACGCACCGACGAGGCCCCATTTCAGAGTTGGCAGATCGGACATTTTGCGTACTGTGCCGTTGTGTGCTGCCAACTTTTCGATTGTGTTGTTAGAGGATGTGTGCTGCAAATGGCTGTCAGGGCAGTCGCAAGTGGCACACGAAGCGCAGGCTATGTTTCTTGAAGGCTTGAATATAAAATGGCGACAGCCATCAAGGCAGGGAGCGGAGTGCCGGCTACAGGCAAGGATCAGTGTGCCGTGGGGAGCTCCACGGCATGGGAGAGCGCCTCTCAGTCGTTCACTGTCGCATCTGCAGAACTCCACTCCCACATGCGTTGCACGTTTCGACACACTTCTACATGTGTCGCGGCGTGGCATTCTCTACTGACGTGTCCACAGAATCTCGGGACGACGTGACCGAGCAAGAGACGAGCGAGCACAGGTCGTGGAGTGGCTGCAGCCCACCTCCATCCTTGAACGATGACCTCACGCCCACTCCCGCCGACCACGCTCCGCGGTCCAACAATCCCCTCGCAGCTCTCGCGAAGATGCAGTCAGACGCAGTCCGCGACCGACGAATCTGCAAGCGAGAGGCAATCCTGAACCAAGCACAAATGTCTGTCTCGTCTTTGTTCACCACCGTCGACTCCCCTCCAGCAACTGTATTCCCGCGCGGTCAACATCAGGATGGGTGACCTGGGCTATCGGCTATCTCTCATGTTTCTCAACGTCTTCTTCCCGCCTCTGGCAGTGCTGATCATGTGCGGAGCCGACATGACATTCGCCGTCAACGCCTTGCTCTGGATCTGTGCCATCATCCCGAGCCACACTCACGGATTCTACGTGAGTTGCGTGTACTTCCATCGAAGACGGAAAGTGAGTTCGCAAAAGGCAGCTCAGATTATTATTGCCTCGCTCACGGAAAGTAGGTGCGAAAGGGCCGCTTTCCAGGGGGTCCAAAGGCATTGATCTATTCTGACCACGTGCTCAACGGTGGAGCGAACCAGGAGGTCGTAGACAGGCTTTACTGGGCAGAAAAAGGCGGTCATCGAAGAAGACTGTCTAGTAGGAGCGGATCTCGAAACACAAAATATCGCGCCGGTTTGAAAAGGCCAGAAGTACAATCAATCAAACGTTAGCCGGCAGTCGCGTCACGAAGGGGCGACGCCAAGGCGCTTTGCGCGTGCATCCCGAAGTCATGGTGGCAGTGCTCAATTTCTTGTGAGAAAGGGGAGAGAAGCGGCCAACTGAGGCGTACATACAAGGGCCGCGCCGAAACTGGATCTGTTGCGCGACCATTGATCTCACTTCTCAAACCCACCTCTTGCTCCGAGAGAATCGGGGGCTCGTGTGGTCATGTTCGGAAGCTGGTCTTTCGTTTGATTGGGAGACACTGGTCTTGAGCCACGTAGGATATAGTGATTGGACTGAATGTGATGTTCCGCTCACAATACATGATGGCACACCAACAGGTTGGCACGGCACATGTATTGGCCATGGATCCTACATATTAATGATACAAATATCACTCATGGATCATTGTCTTCGATGTGAATTTTTACGGAGCCCGAGTTGCGATCTGCTGAGGCTGCCAACGCTTTGTCCGCTTCTTCAAGTTTATATCTGTGGGTCACCAGCGGCTGAAGATCAATCACTCTGTGCTGCAGCAGCCTGATCGCAGATGGCCATGAGTGGTGATATCGATTAATGAACTTCAGATCGATCTGGTCAGAATGATTAGCATCAAGCATGAAGCGACAGGGCAGATCAGATCTCACCTCCGCTAGTGATATATGCATAAACGGCAGATCGTTCATGATTGGCTTTCCCACGCCAATCACCATCACTTCGCCTGCTGCTCGAGGCATATAGCAAGCTGTCACCACACTTCCCTGTACACCTGTGCACTCATACACCACTCGTGGCTGCTCACCTCCTGCATCCTCCAGCGCTTCAATGACGGCCTTGGCAGTATCCTCGGCCGGCTTATTTGGATCGATTTGAAACGGGACACAGCCGGGCGCGAATGATTGTGCAATCTTCAAGCGCCCTGCGTCAAGATCCGTCACGACGATCGGACAGGCACCCGAGGCTTTCGCCACTGCAAGAGCGCACATGCCGATGGGTCCCGCTCCACAGATGACAGTGCTCTCCCCAATCTTGACGGGGCTTCGTTCGAATCCATGGAAGACAACGCTCAGTGGTTCAAGGAGTGCTCCATCCGAGTACGACAGGCTGTCGGGAATCTTGTGCAAGAAAGCCGCAGGGTGAACATGCCATCTCCGAATCGAGCCAGGATAAGGCGGTACGCCAGAAAATGCTACATCCGGGCAAAGGTTGTAGTTCCCAGAAGAGCATTGATAGCACCCTCCACAAGGAACTCCAGGCTCGACAGCAACACGATCTCCTGGCTTCAAATGCTTGACCTTTTCACCACACCAAACAATCTCGCCTGCTCCCTCGTGGCCGAGGCAATGGTCGCTTTCCACGATCAGCGGACCTATCCGGCCTGTGTGCCAGAAATGGACATCAGAGCCACAAATGCCATTGCATCGCATACGAACCACGCAATCCGTTGGACTAGGCTGCAAAGGAGGGGACGACCCCATGAAAATCTCGCGCTTCTCGTTTGTAAACAGCGCGGGATTCGGGCCAGGTGGGTCGAATGTCGTCTTGCCGTCGCCCGCACCAGTACCGTTCGCTATGTGAGCGGTATTCCCATTCAGCGCGTGTGTGGCATGATCGACGCCAGTATGTGCGGTTGCACTAGCGCCCTTGATCGTGTCGAGATCTCCTGCTGGCGGTCTTGCTGCTTGCTCGGCCATTGAAACAGCCGATCTCGGGGGTAATGGAAGCACTGGATTTGCTGCTATTGTGATGTTGGGTACAGGAGATATCAGACACATTCAGTTCGCAAGTGTCAGTGCGCTGTATCGCAAGAAGAGTAAAGTAAAAATAATACCACCAAAGATACAAGATGGATTTCATGAGAAAGTTGAGATGCGGAAAGGATCCGATATACTTGCCCGCTCGGGTGAGGTGTTGACGCTGTGCCTTCGAAGCTCTAAGCCCAGAACCGTCGGCTATCATTTTGCCAGGCACCATGCAATGAACTTGAGACTGAGTATTGCCATCTCCTCACCATGAGCTGCAAGTTCGCAGCCGGGAGGGCGGCATTAGCTTGCCATTGCCACATATATGAGACAGGTAAGCCGAGGCGCGGGTCAAAGTTTTGTCTGCCTGCCTGCTCAGCGACCCGCTAATCTGCACATCAGTGTCCGCCTCACTCGTGGTGGTGAGCAAGACGTGGGCCACAGCCTCAGAGAATCCAGGCATAGGCGGGCGCTTCCCGGTTGTGGCTCCGCGCAGCATGGCAGCGAAGTCGTGGGCAGAGCGAGGGGCTGACGAGGTGCGGAGCTACGCTTGTCTCGCGAAAAGCATCGTGGGTTGAGAAGAAGGCCGACGTTGAAGCTTTTAGGCAAATAGATGCGATGGCCCCGTGGGCAGGCTGACCTTCCTTTGTAGGACGTATGCATTGTGAAGGCGATTTGAGGGAGAAAGTCGTGGAAAGCGCGTGCGAGACTTGGCGTGCTCCGCCGTCCGAGCGTCATTTCTTTCCCCGTCTTGCTCGTTACCACAGAACCAACATCACCGCGCTGTCGTTCTCTCTCACATTGAATATCTTGAGGCAGTCTCTTTCGTGCAAGCTGAAGGCTCACCACGTCGCTCTCGGTCGACTGCTTCTCGTCCTGATCATCGGCATGCGCGGAGAACCCTTTCGTCCGGCTCCTTGTACTTTCCAACTTACTGCTTAGGAGCGCAGGAATCTGCCCTGACAAGAAGACTCCCGGCCAAACAGAAAAATTTATGCTCATTCCGAAGCCGTCCTCCACAGATCAGTCAGAGAGCGTGTGAAATGTCAGCACAAGGGATTGCTAAGCTCACTCTGAGCCAGGAGAGTCGAGGGTAAGATCCCTGCTGATTGTGGCGTATCATGGTGAAGCATCAGCATGTTCAGAGGACGTCACCAGCGTGGTCCAGCCCAGTGTTCTATAAGACCCTGGATATTGCAGCATACTTTTAGAAAAAGAAGATGTGCCTCTAGTCTGGACCGCTCGGACCGATGGGATCCGACCAAATCAAGATTACAGTGCCCCGGATTCTCCATGCCTATGCTCCTACAAATAGGTGCCCCCATCTCGTGTTGCCGCACGGAAAAATGTCGATCATTTGCAACCAAGACGGATGTTGCTTGCTTCTTCGTGTCAGCTGCGCTACGACTGTAGTGTTCACATTCGCCTGCATCTTCCTCGTATCCTGTCTAGACGGGATGTGGAGCGTTTCAGATCCACGTGTGCGAAGCAGGGCAATTATACAAGTAGAAGCCACAATTCTTTATGAGACGGCGCGCTACATCCTTTCACATTCCAAGAAAGATCGTGATCATGAAGGCGCAACTTCTACTGACGTTCCCCAGTCTTGTCAACGTGGCGACTGCTGCCACGTTCTTTCCACTACTCAACCAGACAGACACAGATGGAAAGCCTATCCAAGCTCATGGTGGAAACATAATCCAAGCTCAAAACGGCGACGGGTCCTGGTACTGGTTTGGAGAGGACAAATCATCGAACAACGGACGATTCAATGGGGTCTCGTGCTACAAGTCTTCTGATTTGAGCACCTGGTCTAATGAGGGCCACGCCCTGTCACCCATTGCCAACACAAACATATCTGATTCCCGGGTCGTGGAGCGACCTAAGGTTCTCTATAATGACAAGAACGCAGAGTACGTCATGTGGTTCCACGGTGACTCTTCGAACTATGGCGACGCTCAAGTAGGCGTGGCAACGAGCAAGACTATCGATGGCCAATACGAATGGAAAGGCAACTTCAAGCCTTTCGGTAACGACAGTAGAGACATGACAATATGGAAGGACCCCGATGACGGATCCGCGTATCTCATTTTCGCAACAAGCGGCAATGCTGATTTCCAAATTGCCACGCTCGATGAAGACTACTACAACGTCAAGGAAGCAATCTATACCTTCAGAGGAGTATTCCAAGAGGCACCGGGTGTCTTCAAGATCGATGGCAAATACTACCTGATCTTCTCACCTCAGGATGGCTGGACCCCAACTGACAATGGCTATCACGTCGCGGATAGCATGTCCGGGCCGTGGAGCGATGCTACACTTCTGCATCCCAAAGGTGCATACGCGTATCTGACCCAAAATGCCTACGATATCACCATAAAGGGCTCGGAACAGACATTCTACCTTTACTTGGGCGATCACTGGAATGCAAACAATCTTGGAGCTTCTACCTACGCTTTCTATCCTGTCTTGTATGATGGTTCTGGCCTAGTGTTGCACCCAACTGGAGGCTGGACACTCGATGTCGCGAAGGGTACTTGGGCCGATCTGCCATTCACGACGATCACAGCCGACAACTCAACCACCCCCAAAGACCAACTCGTGCAATGCGAGGATGGCTGCGCAGGCGGTCTGGCAGCCAACATGAGCTCAACGGAAAACTCTTTCACATTCACCTGGGATGGAAGTGCAGGCAGCAAGGTTGTCCAGATACTGTACACGTATCCTGGCGCAAAGAACGCTTTCAGACACATCCACGCTACAGTCGACGGCGTGGAAGTCAAGGGCTGGGCGTTGTTGGAGACGACAAGGGCGCAAACTTTTGCGCAGCGAGCACCTATTCCTCTGGATCTGAAGAGCGGGAGCCAGGTTGTGTTCAAGATGGTGGAATCAGGATTAGAGGTACGAGTCGATGGAGTGGAGATCTATGATGCTGCTTAGCATGGCCTGCATGTATTTGATGTGCTCTGCTCAGAAAGTTATAGGCTAGCATTTCGCCTCTAGCCAAGAGCAAGCAGTTTTGAACCAGAAAGGTTTTGGCGTATCTGATTTTCACTACCTTTGGCACTGGACAGTTGCTGCAGAACACCATCGTGCAAAAGTTCATGTTTCATCGTGTCTAATCGATATCATGATCATCTCCATGGAAAAATCGCAAAATTGCCGCGGCTACAATCTCCCCGTCGTGTTCTAGATGTGCAGTCTCATTCGCATACTCCACCTGCTCTCGATCCTTCTCCTTGATCGCACCAGACTTGATCCGCAGCTCCACTTGGCGCTTGACCATTTCCTCATCGAAACCCAGATGCCCTTGGCTCGAGAATAATCGATCGCGAATATACAGTCCTTGGATCTTGGTATGCTCCGTCGAAGCCCACACATGCACATTCTGGCCTGGCTTGAGCAAATCTGTGGTCTCATGAGACGGGACTGTCGTGACTTGGTCTTGGTGCATTTGGTGGACATCCAAGACTTGATCCTCGGTTTTGAAGAGTTTCTTGCCGATATATGTGAGGTCCATGGTTGTATGCGCGAGTTCCCATTTTTCGCCTGGGGTGGCTTCGACGCTGGCACCGAGGGTTCGGGCGAGGAGTTGGTGGCCGAAACAGATACCGGCGAATTTTATGTCTGGACGATTCTGCCATAACTCGATTATGAGGCCACGAAGCTTTTGGATCCAGGGGTCATCGCCGTGAGCATCGTACATGGAGCCTGTTATTAGGATGGCGTGGATGTCTGATGGAATCTCGCAAGCTAAGGGCACATGTCCATGATGGTTGTTATCCTGGGAATCGGTCAGTCGACAGTACGCTGGCAGCTGAATGCTACCTGCGTACCGGATCTTCCACCACGAAATGCATGTCTGTCTCAATCCCCAATGGCGGATCGTGGTTGTCTCCAGCCTTTGTGAAGAATCTGTCGATGATTTCGCCGAACCCGCCCTTTTCTCTCATTGTCTTAGGGTGCGTCTCATCTGTCTCCAGGACCAGCATTTTCACCGTCTCTCGCGATTTGGATATCATGTTTGCGGTGACAAAGTGCCGTATCCGATGTGGCGTGAATCTGGTCGATCTCGAAAAGCGGAATGCTTGCTGCGGTCGAGAAATCCTGCATAAAGACGAGACTCGTGCACTCGCCATCCACGAACTGATAGACCCCCAAATGCTCATTTGAAGAAGTGGTAGAAGCCAATGCTGGTGACATCTTCTCCATCAGCTGTTGATGATTGGATCGAATACGCAAATGGGTCTTGGAGCATCAAAGAGCACGTCATCTCCCTAAGAGTTCTTGCGAGACGAGCTTTCTCAGCACATGGCGAACGATAGAATGTGTAAGAGTAATTGACCATTTGGGGCTGAGTGGATAAGGAGGATGTAAGTGATGCAAGGCAAAGCGCTTGGCCTGACGCCGCCAAGACGGGTTCTGCTTCTTAAATAGACCGAACATACAAGGACAGGGAGTACGTCGTCAGTCCGACTTTGTACGATTTCATGCGGTCATCAAGAATCATCATTCAACATCGTCGTCCCCATGGGCTCATTAGCGTAGCTGGTAACAACACCGAACGCGATTTTGCATTGTGCCCTGTGGCATCAAGCCATGACGCCTGCTATGGTACATTTCTACTAACGCTGATGGTATCTAGGCGATTCTGTGCCGCCCCAATTGTTGTAGAGAATCCTGCGCACCATTCTATGCCAATCGTCATCAGTCAACCACCTCCTCAATGTTCCCAGAAAACGCTTCGTTTATCGACGGCCCAAGTAGCTTGCGCCAAAGTCTTCGACCCATTGCCTGCCTCCGTTCAAGCCATGACTGTTGTTTAGCGTGCGAGCCTCGCGCTGTGCTGCCGCGACTTTGTTCTGTAGATCTTGAGCGCCTGTGCCGATCTTCTGAAGTTGCACAAGATGGCTGTTGAGGATGCTCACGATCTGTCGCAAAGGATCTCCGTTCGGACCATCGTCGCTCAGAGACTTGTTGTTGGTGAGCTTGCCAGAAGTGGCGTTGATCTCGTCAACCATGTCAGTCAAGCTGCTCTGAAGATCACCCAGACGACCGGCGCAGTTCTCAGCGGTCTTGTACGTGCGTTCACGCTCAGCATCAACGCCACCAATACCATCCTCTCCAATGCCGGAGTTCTGCATCATCTTGTCGACCTCCTCTTCGTACTTGTCGAGGAAATGTTCGATTTCGTGTTGTGTATGCTCAACATTGGTCAGTTGACGTTCGACCTCGCTGCAATCACGCTCGGCCTGGAAGCATCGGCCATACAGCGTGCTGATCTTGGTGCTATTCTCCACAAGCTGACGGTCCCAGGCACTCACGCGCTGGGCAAGATTTTGGAATGTCTTCTGATGTTGTGTGAGCGACGTGGACCACATGGTCAATACTTCATCGAGAGATTTGTGAGAGAGACGGGAACCTCCACTGGGAGTGACACCTGCTGCGCTGGCTGGCGGGTTTCCTGCTGTGCCAGAAGTGCTAGTCGCGGGAGCAGCTGCAGTGGTAGCATTGTTTGATGTTGCAGCAGCTGAAGATGTTGGGGCAGTAGAGGTTGCTGCTGTGCTAGAACCAAACAGGCCACCTGAGGAGGAGGAGCCAGTGGTCGTTGTAGCGCCGCCACTGCCCAGGAGACCACCTGTAGAACCAGAACTAGACGTGGTCGTTGGTTGTGACGCTGAGGCGCTCGGGCCACCGAACAGACCGCCACTCGAGGTGGGCTTTGCA
>ANSM01000555.1:0-14750 GCA_000347735.1 Cercospora canescens BHU | reverse complement strand
CTCCGTCCCTCCGGCTCCCACCGCGATGGAGGCGGGAAGCAGTCGCTCTCGAGCCCCAGAGCAGCAACGCCGCGGATGCGTACTTTCGTGAATGGGCAAGCACGACAGTAGGCGGTCGCGAGCGTGTACGCGCGCTCGCTGCGTCCAGCATTGCTTCGTTCTGTCTGCACGCTCCCATGTCCATCGACACATACGCCTGTCTGCTCATTGCTACAGGTCGAAGCACTGCCTCTCCCACCCGAAGCTCTTCTCGCTCCATCCCATTCTTTCCAGCGAGCGATCCCATCCCATGGCTGCGTACGAGAAGGTGCACCTGAGACTGCCAGCCGTCATGCCTGCGACGCCCGCTCGACAGTCAAAGCCTGCGGCTGCATACCGGCGCCCGCAATGCACTCACACGACTATGAACCGCGTGCGTGGCGTTGAATGCTCCATGTGCGGTCGAGTGCCTGACTGTGGCTGGGTCTACCAATGTCGACAGGACTATGCTCCTCGAAAGAATGACCATGTGCCCGCTTGGAACAGCATGCCGCCTGATGGCGACCGCATCGACTCCCTCGCTGCCAAAGCACGTGTTGCAGAGCACCTCAAGGTGGGCAGTCATATTGACACGACATCCATTTATCGGCCATGTTCCGGTGGACTGACTACATGCTCTCCCAGATGAGCTCCAGCGTGATCGATGGCATACGTAAAGGCGACTTCAGCCCCAGCCAAGCCGACAAACTCATTGCACAGAAGAGGAATGTCCTACGTGCGATTCGCGAGCAGCAAGAAGGATCACAGAGATCGCAATTGATTCCACCGGCCAATGGCATCATCGCTACTGCAGGCACGTCTTCACTCACGCCGGCGAAGCAGACGTTCAGCGGTCGGCGGGATGGCGTGGTCACCACCTCGCCATCGGCCCCGTTCGCTAGGTGCAACTACGCCATATGTGCGGCATGTCGGCCTTACTTCTCTGACCGTCTGTGGGCCAGCTTCGAGACCATACTTCATGAAGAGGCGCAAATAACTGATGCGGACGCTGGAAGTCTACCGATAATGAACCCTTCCATCGCCCGCACAACCGGGCTGCATTCTGCATTCGCAAATACTCTGCGTGGAATTCCATCGCAGTATAGCGCCGAGGTCAGCGATACGGAGGCCGAATCCACTGTGTCCGTGGACTGGTCAGGTACCAACAGCGGCGACAGTGACGCTGGTGACTCAGAAGCATCACCCAAGCTTGAGCCCTCTCCTTGTCCGGAGCCTCTTCTCTGTCCCGTTTTCAGTCGCGGATCTGGATGCGCTTATGACAATGGAGGCTTTGACGACGGCAAACGCACAGAAAACCACGCCATGACTCCGGAAAATTCGCGCAGTCAATTGAGCAATTACACGTACTTAGCGCCCAGTACTCCCGGCGCTGCGTCGACCACGGCATCCTCAATGAGCTTGCCCAGCACGCCGGCGTCATCTTCGGTTCCCCTCCTCGCTCCTGGAGAGTTGGCCCATATGATCAGAGAGAAGCCAAAAGAAGATGGCAGCGGAATCAACTCTGCCACTCTGCTGCCTGACAGCAAGCGCCGTGGTTCGGAGACTGCCGCGAGTGGCGCGCAGAACAACAACAGCTTGGAAGGTGACGTGGACGATGGAGGAGGCGTGGCTCTCACTCACTAGAGATTGGTGTTTGCTGCAGATATTGGACGACAAGCAGAACTTCTCCTCGGCAGCAAGATCGCCGGCTATGACATCGCCTTTGTCAAAGTATTTCTACAAGGACACATCGCTCCCAACACCAATAATGAATGTCAAGCGGCGGTACTGGGCAGGAGGAGGAAAAGGCCTTGTTTTCTGTATGCACAACATCATACACAGTTGCGGTACGAGTCCATATCTCAAATCGTATTTCCTCGCCTTCTCGGGCCACAGTCGGGGCTGCTTATAAAGACTTGGGTGCTCAAGAAGGTCGTAAGTCAAAGGCGTGAGGGTGTCCACTGCAGCCGAGATTGCACCTCTCGGGCGTTGCATTTGCGTTTGGCGGGAGACAACAGGTGGAAACATGGCCTGTCGACCACACGTAATCAGACTCTTGCGGGATGGAGCTCACAATCGACCAGATCGATTTTCGTCCCACAGAGTATCGTCGAATATCCGCTATGCGATCATGCATGCGAAGTCATTGACGGTGGGACGATCATGATATTGAGGTTGCACCAAATCGTCACAACACGCATTGGGAGGCCAAGGGGACCCGTAAATTGATGCCGCATTCCTCTTTTCCACCTTGCAACTTCCGCTGATCTGTCCCTTCCCTCGGGTCTTTCCAACGTCGTCACTGATGCTTCAGTAAACATTCTGAAACGACAGCACCATCCGCAACATCAACATTCAGCATCCTGCGAAAGCACTTCTCCAAGCAACATCAACACTTTGCACTGCAATCTGCCGCCTCTTCGCGACCATGAAGCACCTACCACTCCTTGCCGTCGTCTTTTCGGCGCTCCAACAGATCAAAGCCGTGCCTTCAGCCAAAACCCTTCCGCGCGGTGCACCATTCTCGACGCTGGACCGCTATCTGCCCGAACTCGATACTGAGATTCGCCGTGACATACCGCAGCCTCGACACGTCGTTACGGATCCGCGTCTCAACACTCGTCAAACGTCTGACAACTCCACTTCACCAGCCGTCAACGCCACAGTCAGTCTCTGCACCGGACCTCAATTCGCAGGAGAATGCGTGAATTCTACTTGGCCGGTCAACACTTGCATCGCTCTCAACGGCTAGTACGTACCTTTCCTACTGCACCTGCACTTCCAGGCGTGCCATTGAGCTAACGACGCCACAGTGCCGGAGCAGTCAGGTCCATTGACCCCAAGCAAGGCTTCGAATGCCTCCTCACGCAAGGCCGGTGCAATGTTGCAACGCCATACATTTCCATCGGATCCGACCCAAGCGACACGGCTGGCGATGACCTCAGCTCGCTGGCCTGGATCGAAGATTCGAACAGCTACATCTGCTTCACTGAGATCGAGATTCTGCGTCGCTATGTTAGAATGCGACTGCGAACCCCGGTCAGAGAGACTATCGAAGTCAGTGCTGCAGCAGAAGAGGAGGCAGCCGCTCTTCCTCCAGGGGCCAAGGTGAAGCGTAAGCTGGTGAAGAAGTGGACCTGGTTGCCAGCAGTGCTTCAGAACTTGCGAGAGGAAGAAGCCAGGGTGGCCAAGGCACAGCAATAATGGAGCGAACAGTGACAAAGCACTAAAGGGGTAACACATCGGGACCATGGGGTTTGGGATAATTCGGAAAGGAATGGAACTTTTTCTGTGCTATGCTGTTTCTGCCTGCTTCTGATGCAAGACGCTGCGACTTGTAACAACAGTGCCACAGCTATAGCAAGTAATAGCAACGCAAGAGAGGAAAAACGTCACAATCTCGCAGCATGCCCTAAGCTTGCGCTGCGGTCATGCGGTCCATTCTTCCCATCACAATCTGAAACAGGTACCGCTCGCTGTTGCCGGAGGGAGTTTGCAAAGAGCGGCGATGTAATCTTTGCTCAGTGCATGCTGTTTGGCGTGTTGGCACCATCGAGTGCGGCGCCTGTCTCGCGCACGAGAATAGTTTTGCTGACAGCTCTCGCTTGTTTGGAGCCAATATTTTCGAGAGTGCCAGTTTCTTTGAAATGGAGGTTGTCTACCAACCAGCGGCGAATCTGCGTGTGCCTCTGTGGTCTGTCGGACGCATAGAGGAAGTGAACCACAATATTCTGGACTCTTCGCTTCGGTCTCGCAGCATCAAGATCGTCGCCGTATACGAAATAGCCGCCTTGCTCGTCGTGATTAGGGTCAAGGAGGGCCAGCATCTTGTCCATGAGACACTTAGCGATGCCTTTCATCAAGTGGTCCTTGTGAACGAACACTTCAACCTTGACACTGACCCGGTAGCTGTCGTTGCCGTCGCCATACTCTTGTGCGCGGATGAAGCCCACGATCGTGTCGGGTAGCTGTACTGGATCGTCATCATAGCGGTAGCCTTTCTTCTTTCGTCCCTTGACGACTTGGCCTTTCTCGTAGGCAACGAGATACGGTAAGTCGCTAACGTCCATGATCGCACTGAACTGTTTCCGAAGGTCCATGACCGTCACCCGCTTAATCTCCGGCACTGAAGCTGTGAAGTCCACATAGTAGTTGTAGATGTCACGCACGGCTTCCATATCATCGGAGAAGGCGTAACGAATGAACAGATTTTTCCCAGAGTGACGGACAGGCCTGAGATGTTCAGGCGTTAGCCCACCATGCGCGGCTTTTTGTGCTGCCTTCTTGGCTTCGCTCTCCGCCCGTCGCCTGAGCTTTTCAGCCGTGAGCCCTTTCTCCGCCAGTTCACACCGACGTCTATGGTCTGCAGCGTATTGGCTACCGAAGTCGCACTGTCGATGCAGTTTCTCCGTCGTTCCTTCGTCGGGATCGATGCCGCTGTGATCGTGTGTATTGCATGGCTGAAGGAAGCTGCCGCCTCTCACATAACGCGCCCACCAAGGCTGTGCACCGATAAGATCTTCGCTGTCCACAGGGGGTGGCGCATTTGAATTGATGTTGTCCTGAAAGAAGGTGGAGAGAGGCACACCGCCGAAAAAGTGTGACCGCACCCAATAATGGGGAACAATGTCGCCCATTGTGACGTATTTCGTACCCTCAACAGGATTCTGAGGACTTCCAAATGTATAGGTAAAGCCGTCAACCACGGAAAGATCGTCAAGATTGGGCTCCCGACTGACTCCCCGCATTGCCACGCCTTCCATCATGTCCAACCAGGTCTGAATCTGCTGTTGGTTTTGCTCTTTCCGGAAGCTTGATCTATGATCCCAGTGCAAAGGTGCAGGAGGCAATTTATTGTTCCAATCATGGATCGTCCAGCCACCACTGTCGTGCGATGGCTGTCGCTGGCAGCTGGAAATGTAGCTATGATCGCCCTGCCTCAATTTCGTCCTGTCCCAACTGCTGGGCTTGGCTCGGTTGCCTTTGCTGTTTAGCACAGCGGCGTCCTGTCCTTCCCAATCAGTCTCCCAGCGCTTTGGGTCGCCTTTTGGGATCTCAGAGCGCTTGCCAAATGCGCCACCCCCACGAGTTGTCGAGCTCCGTGGGTTTTTCTTTTGACCACCTTGGGCGCCTCCTCGTCCTCGCTGACCACCTCGACGGCCTCTGACCGAAGCGGTGCCGCGTTGCACAGCTGGAGCCCTCCCAGATGTGGCGAGGGACTCTGGGTTCGGCAAAGTCGATTCCGCACTTTCGTTTTTCAATGAGCAGTGGCTCCAATTCAGGGACGTGTTCGGCTCCACGACCTTGACACCAAGAGATTGGGGTTTGGAAGGAATGGCTTCGCGTGTCGCCTTCGGAGCTGGATGAAAATTCGAGGCTCCGCTGGTGGGCTTGTTAGTGACCGTATCGTCGCGGGCAGGGCAGGCTTCCGGTGCCTTTCTTCGTAGGTGCGGTGGGATCGCCATTGGGAAATTGAGTGCTTGAGGAGTCTCGGCCGTGTCGTGCGCAGGAGATTGGCAGTCTTCTTGTACTGGGGTGCGAAGCCGAGTGCTTCGTGTTTGAGATGAAGTTTGCAGTGGCAATTTTGAGTTCCGCTTCGCCGCGGAATTATGGTGGCTGGGGGGTTGGGACAAAAGTCCGCCCGTTGCTGCTGCGTGCTCATTGTCGCGTGACGTATGGCAGGTTCTGGCATCAACCGCAGCTGGCGCAGACGTCATCTTGAGCGCTGCGCAACCTTCATCAATGCCGACGACACTGTCCCTCCGCGCAAGAAAGGTCTCCACCTTCTTGCCGCGATGTTTGTTTCGACGCTTCTTCGATTGCTTGTGCGGGCCGCCGCCCTGTAGCAGCCATGGCCCATCGCCGGGCTGTGCTTTCGATATCAATTCCCAGGCCATGACCAGTCACTGCGTGATGAATTCGTGTTTGATGGTGGCTGAGGGGAGCGCAGTATGGGAGCCACTAGCCTGGACAATAATGACAGATCTTGTGACAGCTTTGCGGAAAGATCAAGCCCACGAGAATGACGCTGTTCGTCACGGCAGCTGTGTTAGTCGCTCGTGCAAATACAGATTGTGGTGAATGCTGTCGAGCCTAGAAGTGGTGCCCCAGAGTATGGAGCTGTCGGAGGAAGTAATCTGCTGTTCGATCGGGGACAAGAAGATCTGGCGTGACTTTTGAACGAGTTTGTTTGAGATCCTCTGCATCCACCGGTGTCTGTGTCCCAGCCAGAGAGCACCAGTTAGCTCCTTTCGAGACACCAGAACGAGTATGTCTTTTGTCAATACTCTCAGATCTGCTCCTGATATCCACCTTGGCACGTGACCTAGGCGATTAGTCGTTCTTCACTTCATCCAGCTTGCTTCTCGTCCGAAACACATGAATTTCAAAATGCTGTCAATCCTAAGAAAGGCGCGTCTCAAAGACAAGGAGATGCGGATTCTGATGCTGTGGGTGAGCCGCGGGGATGCTTGATGAGGTTGCTGACTTGTGCAGTGGCCTGGACAATGCAGGCAAGACCACGATCGTGAAGAAGATCATGGACGAGGATGTCACGGAAGTCAGTCCAACTCTCGGTTTTATCATCAAAACCATTGACTATGAGGGGTAAGCTCGAGCGCATGTGAAGTGCATATGAAATCGCTGATAAAGTGAACAAAGATACAAATTGAACATTTGTGAGCCTGCTCAGCTGCCATACCACACGCCCTTGATGACTCAACTAACAATGGCGGAGGGGATGTTGGAGGTCAGAAAACGCTCCGAACATATTGGAAGAACTATTTTGAAAAGACCGACACGCTCATCTGGGTGGTTGATGCCACAGACAGAGAACGCCTTGGAGACTGCAGAGATGAGCTTAGAGGCCTTCTCCTGCAAGAGGTTGGGACCTTGGCTCATGGTGCAGTCTGTTGAGCATTCGCTGACATGTAGTAGCGCCTTATGGGAGCATCTCTGCTGATCTTCAAGAACAAGAGCGATGTTGAGAGCTCTATGACAGAGGATGAGGTTCGACAGGTGAGTCCCCTGAACTGGCTTTGCGCTGCCTGTGGTCCCTCGGCTCGAGAGCCAAGCCGCTGAGTAAGAATTCACAGGGTCTACAACTGGACAACATCCGTACGCACAAATGGCACATTCTGCCTTGCTCGGCCATGACAGGTTTCAATCTACAGGAGGGACTGCAATGGGTCGTGAAGGACGCGAAGGACAGGTTGTTCTTGTACTGATTTAATGGACGCAGAGGAGCACTTACCGAGCCATTCTTCTCGAGCGGGTTTAGACATCACGGAGACGACACGACTTAAATTCACATTTGGGGGACGACTAAGAATTGCGTCATTCTCACACGTAGATAGATTACCTGCAGCAAAAAAGTATCGATGAATACTTCTGAGCGAAGCACAAACTGACAGAACAAGGTCTACTAAACAATAATGCGCATGCTAGGCCATGTTCTCCATGCCGACTTACACCTCTATTAGTGGCTCAACTTCGTTCGCTGCACATTTCCCTGTCTCGAGCTCGGCTTGTTCCGCTGTCTCTCGATATTCGGCAGCCTTTTCGTGGTCTGTTTTGCAATTACTCCTGGCCTCATTGAGCTTAGTACGATGCTGTGGTGACGAGGTCACACATCTTGCAGGGCTGATAAGACCCTGAACCACAGCTGCCTCAGAGTCGGTGTGTTGCACCTCTGATTCAGGCGGTGCATCTTCTACCGTCTCGACCAGTTTCGGGGTGGATGCAGCAGTTTCCCGCGGTGGCGTCGAATGACCGACGGAAACAGTTGCCGTATAGTCACTCTTCACATTTCCATGCCTGCTCGACGATTTTGCGACTACCGTCTGACCACATAGTGTGGAAGCGAATTCTGGGGTGGAGCCGACGAGAGGTGGTGGTGAACCTGGCGCTTTAGCAGAGCTGAGGACCAGCAGCTTTTCCCGAAGCTCTTGAAGGCTTTCTCCATCTCCAAAATGGGCTTCGGTTGGCTTCGTCTCGGTGTCAGCGAGTGATGCAGCATCATTTTCCCGCTCGATATTCTTATCGACCGCATCTTCTGAAATTACGGGTAACGGACGACCGCCATCTTGCCGTGCCTGTACAAGGCTGTGCGGATCTGCGCGATGCTCCGCCACTGTCGTGGTAGATCCGTCATAACTACGCTGATCAGTCTCATCGAAGTCATATACTTGTGGCTCGTTGCTCTGTTCACTAGATGCGAGAAGGAGGGCATCAGCATGCATAGCTTGCAAAATTTCCAATGTTCCGTCGCAGATTTAGTTGAGCTGAAGAGCACATGCATCACGAATTGTGCCCACAGAGTTCAATTAAACCACGCATTTAGAATGGAACGGAAACACTTACATTGATTCTTCGATTGTCGAACTTTGTGATCGAGTCTTCTTGTGTCTCCGTACGCCGAACAAAGTTCCAAAGAAGCCCACCTGCTTACGATTTTCGAGCTCAACTTTGCGTCTCGCTCGTAATTCGCCAGCAGTTGGAGCTTTCTTCTTGAGACCGACCATCCCTCCAGATAGCCACCAGAGGGCCCTGGGAACGTGTTCTTCGTCCGCCAAAGGAGCTGGAGGTCCTGGTTTGATGAAATGATTGATGTACCTACACGGTTGCGGAATATCAGAATCAGCATGCAAAGAACCGGCTAGAGATTGTGCTTGAGGGAATACTTCACGCACGTCCGAGCACTTCGTTCAAACGGGAAAGGCTTGCCGGCCCTGTCGTCCCCACCTCGCAGCCGAAGTGTGACATTCTCTTCGGGAGTCGTGTCATCCCCTGCAGGCATGAATTCTTTCTGCTGAAAGGCCTTGAACATAGATGATTTGGGCGCATGACCCTGGTTCTCATCAATGTTCTGGTCGTACAAGAAAAATGTGTCCGACGACTCCAGGTGCTCCAACGATTCATTCAATCGTCCAGAGAAGAATTCCCATGACCTGAGGAGGGATAATGTCCGACGTCGTGCCTTATCTTCAGGCGAATAACCTTTGCCGGATTTTGAGGTTGATGTGATGTGAATATCTGGGCTGAAAAGGAGTACCTTGAGTGTGTTATGCAGATGCGAGATCAATAGATCGCTGAGGGAATGCATCATCGCATACTTTTCTGTATCTGATAAGCTTGCTGTCAGAGTCTGAACACGGCGAAGGGGCTCGACATTGCTAGGGTGGACCAGCATGATCTGCTGCCTCCTGTCCTCTGACCGGGAAGACGTGAATGGCGTGAATGTTGCGCACCTGCCAATAGTTCGCATGATCTGGTACGTTTCAGCCTCCACAGGGCTGACGAATGCACTGTCAAGGGTGCGTGACAGGCGCTCTGTTTCCGGCATTTGAGGACGCCTGGGTATTGGACCTTTGAATTGTGGGGGTGAAGAGCTGGAGCCTTGCCCGCACGATGTTCTCCGACGTGCTTCCTCTGCCTTGCGCCAAGCTACTACATGCTCTTCTGGCAACTGGCGGTGGATTGGATTGTGCTGTAGCTGACTTGCTGGGGTCAAGTAGTGCCCTTGAAATGCAGTGACGGTCGTTATACGGGGGTCTGGTCTCGCATTCTTCGGCTTTCTGCTCAAACCTATTCTTCGCAGAAACCTTGCGCCGAGACTTGGCTTCTTGGGTGCCGTTGCCGTTCCTGCTTCGAGTTGCCTGATGGCATTGAATAAATCTTTGCTTCGAGGAGTATCATAGTTTTCCGGCCCACGTAAGTGCGCCCCCTCAATGGCTCCGCCGGGTGTGAATGGCTTGCAGGCGCGAAGACGCCGTTTACCCAGAGGGTCGATGATGCTCATGTTTGCGCTCGATGTGTTATGCGTATATCAACGTGGCGGCAGATATAGCTACACGTCTGATGGGCCATGATGCAGTCTTGAATGACGGGGGCAAACACAGTGCACTATATGGAATAATGTTAGCATGTGCAAGAACTGGCTGTATCCAACGGCCACCTAGCGGCTCGACCTTGTAAGAAAGGTCGTTTGCTCATTCTGCAGCACCTGAGAAGTACGGACGGAATCAGTAAGGCGCATCAAACCATAGTCTCTTTCAGATGTGCTATACAGAAGCTCTACGTTCAGATCGATCTGCGCGCCGTCAGCCGAAACCCACAATGTGTCTGACACGAATGAGCACTCACGATCGAGTGCTCAGAAACTGCTTCGCATAGGAAGTCTTACACTGCACTATAACCTCCTCTACTCCCGTTACTGCCCATTTTACCAGCTACGCCGCTCGTCCAGTCTTTCACAATGTACGGAATGTCACGTATTGTGTCTCCGTGAGGAATGAGGTCCCAGCCCCGTGCTCCGTAGCGGTTATAATTCAGCCATGAGCCGAAGATTATGTACGCAGCGATCAACAGGAATGCAATGATCAGGAACCACGTGAAGAAGCCCCAGCTCTTACTGCTTGCCGGCGGCTTCTCCGCATTTTCGCAAGCGTACTTTGTCTTCCACTCCAAACGCAGGACACCAACATCACTTTCATCCTCGTAGCTGATTAATCGCAGTGCCTTCCCTTCATCTAGATCTGGCAGCGGGTCTTGCTTGTCATCACCATCTTCGTTGTCGTCTCGTGCACGCAGGACACCGTCGTTGATGGAGCTGGCCATCTTCTCCTTCTCATCGAAACCTTCGGTTCCCTCTGTCGTTGCATCGCAGACGAACTCGATGATAGCCTTCTGCTTAATTTTTTTCTTATCTTTGGTGTGCTCTCCGCCATGAAGCTCCACTCGGAGGCCTTCTTTCTTGGCATCCTCGTTGCTTGAACTGCCTTTTAATCTGGTGAGCTTGGGCTCCAGCTGGCCACCACTTGATGTTGTGAATTGTCCCGCAACGGGGAAGACAGCCATGACCACTCCGTCCGCTTGATCATTGTAGAGACGCTCCACAGCACACACTCGGCTCCCGTTCGGACATGACGTCTTCGCCTCGTCGCCTTTGGGTTTCTTCAACGTGTCGCACACATCGACAGTGAAGGTGGTGTTCACCACCGAGAGAGAGTCTCGGTAAATCTTGTGCACCTCTTTGGGCCCTCCAAGCGCCTTGAGGTTGAACTTCTGGCTGTCTATCACGACATTCTCACAGTCAAACGTGACGGCGGAGATTGCGGCAGGCAGCAGGAGCCAGGCTGACAGGCGTGAGATGGATGGCATCGCTGCCGGCGAAAGGAGTCGTGCTGCGCGTCAGGGGGAGAAGGGCAATCGCAGGCGTCGGTCAAAATGGTTGCAAATGAGCGTCGAGAAGAAGGTGGACGTAGCACCGGTGATGGAAGACGTGGATAGTGCAATGAGATGGGAGTTCGTTGGACGGCGGATGAGCTCGTGCTAGCTCCGTGAGACCAGCGGCCATCGTCATCTGGAGAGGATGCCAAGCGCCAGGGCCTACACAAGTCACTCCTCCACGACTCCAAGTTAGTTACATGTAACTACTGCCGACTTTGACGAACACATCCGCGCTGGGTGCAGAACACATTCACCATGTCTTCGCACGTGCACGCAGTCAATCCACAGCACAGCAGTCATCTGATGCAGCTGCCGCAGGAATTGCGAGACAGCATCTATGAGTACGTCTTCTCGACTACGCGCTTTTGCTTCGGCGAGCGTGCCGTTGGCCGCATCGACATTGACACCCGTCGCGTTGTATCTGCTCACAGGGGCAAATCGCTTGCTCTGTTGCGAGTTTGTAAGCGGGCACACGCAGAAATTGGCACCAAATGGTTGTCTAAAGCCCTGTTCCACTTCGAGGACCCCGGCGCGTTGTTGGACAAGCTAGCTCTCGTCCACGATGGCATACGCAGCCAGATCCGCCACGTTCGTGTCTCCGGAGATCTTCTCAAAGTCACCTGGGGCTACGATGAAGTTCACTGGCGCACAGCACAAATCCTCAAAATGCTTCCCGGACTCAACCTGGAGAGACTGACGGTGCTAGGTCATAAATATGCCAGGACTAGTTACGAAACTCTCGATTCCCTGGTCAAATACAGCAGCGGACGGAGGCGACTCTACTACTTGTCACACAGTTCGGAGATGCTGGGCTTTCGTGCTGTCTTCGACTCTCAGTCCCATCCCCGCATGCCACAACCGGATACCTGGCAGCAGGCCATCAGTGAGCGTGACGGCGCGGGTTCTTCCGTCACAGTTTTTCGCAGTCACAGTCCAACAAGAGGATCAGTGCTTGACCCTACTAAGCGCACTGTTTTCCGTCAGGATATAGGCCCTGGACAGACTGCGGCGTCCTTCGGGGCCACGAAAAACGAGAATCTGATGGTGCCTAGTGAACGTGAGAAAGAGCTGCTAGTTGTCGTCGAGCGTGGCAGTGGCATTGACTACGCCGAGACCAACCCAACGTCTCTCTTACCGACTGGCGATGCTCGCGTGGATCCCGCTCAGACATGGGCTCAAGTAAGAGAATGGTCCCGAGAAATGAGGCCTTTGGAGAGCCGTGAAGATGCGTCTGATGATGGGAGTGAAGACGAAGAGGAACTCCTGCTGGACAAGTATGATCATGTCGACGATTATACGTGGCCTCCTTTCAATCTCGTGAGATGATCTGTTATGGGACACATGTACCCTTGCAGGTCAGAATGGCAATTTGCCCCCATTTGCCAAAATTTACAACCTTCTCCGAGAAGCCAAGAACGGCTAGAGATGCACCTGCTTTGGGTTATTGCACCTGAGATGTTAGATGCAGCACCGTGCACCTCTATTGCCTAGTAGCAAGCGAGATATCCGTGCAGTGTTTGAACCCGTACAAGCCTGTCCATATGCGCATCGTACAAATCATCTTGCGCTGACCCGTTTCCAGCAGTACTTGATGATTATGTATTCGCTGCCGCCCTCCTAATGCAGCTCCAAAGTATGACTGGATTTGGAAGGTACAGGAACAAGCGCACGATGCAATCACTTTCGGTGCGCAGGCAAGCCGACAGCCAGAAACCCCAGTCGGTAGAAAGGAGTGTTCATTTGTCACATGTCGTAGCCGCCGAGGCTTAGGTAAAGGCGTTGCAGGGCAGAAGTTGAGGGGGTACGACAGGCCGCTGGGTCACACCTCATACTAAAGTGTCAGGGTAAAGCACAGCAATGGCCGAGGTTGCGACCGAGTAAACAAGCCTGCAATTTCGCACAGGTCGGATCAGAACACTGTCCCGAGGTCAAAACACTGTACGTATCACGTTCAGCGAGGGCCTCATGCTTGTGCTTCTATCGCTGTCGGCCCGAAGGCCTTCTTTGTCCGGAAGGAAGGGAACAGCATGGAGAAACTTAGAGCTCTGCCTGATCGCAGCTGTATTCAACAATCGCGTTCAAACAATGTGATCGAAATTGTAGCATTGGGCGGCTGGAGTAAGGTCTCCAGCCTTTGAGGCTGCGAAGCAGATTAGTCAGTGGCGTTGGTTGTGGGCAAGCACCCTCGATCAATCCTGTATAGGCCGTCGATCTCCACCAAAGCTTGATCTCCAGATATACGCAGGGCAGTTGTCCAGCGACGTGTTTCGAACCACATCTCTCGGCGAGATACGTATAGCTTACGAGACTGGAGATGCTTGCCAGGAGGCACGCCAGTGAAGAGCTTCCCGTCCAAGTGCCTTGGTACGAGAGAAATTTGCAGTCAGCATAATCTAAACGTGCGCGATTGAAACTCTCCACGAACTGCACGAAGTGCAGGATAACGATATCTGTATCTTTCTGGCCTTGAAAGGTGTGCGAGCATTGTGACAAGCAGGCACACCATCAACAGAATTTTGGTACGGAGCAGTCTTCACTCCACTGCAACTTTCTGGTGATTGGAGGGACATGACATGCTGGGTACAGGTGGCCATGCATGAAGCAAAGCAAAGTCGGCCGCTGTGGGTTTGCGAGCGGAGTCTGAACAATCAATGATGATGACGAACAGATGCCCCTCACTAGGTGATCACATCGCACTGACCAGATCGATCTTCTCTATTAGCTGAGCGTCCCGTAGGTACGCGGGCGATCTTGAAAGGGAATCCTTGCGGGTCGCAGGAGCGTGGCACTTAAGACACGCTGCTATAGGGCTTCATTCGCTACCATTGACGCCACGCTCTGGGTTGCCGCGCCCACGTCGTACCTGCTTCTGGCCAAGTTGATGGAGTGCCTGATGGGCGAATTGAGGGACATTGCTTCTGTTGCGGCGCTGGCGAGCGAAGCGAGTCGCGGAGCAAAGGCTCTTTGTAGGGTCATCCGTGATTGCAATATTGGCATCAGGCGGGCCGCGAGCACGCATATCCAGCGCCAGGCAGCGGACGGCATCGATACGTAGGCTATTCCACCCGGTTTGTCGGTTCGTGGGCCGTCGAATGGGATCGAGGTGTCGTGGTGGGAGGGCGGAGCACAAGCGCGCCACTGCAATGTGTCGACCGGGGTGGTCGAGGCTCCGGCCGTTGCAACGGCAAACTATAGGAGGGGGCTGCATTCGACAATGGCAGAGGCAGCATGGGCACGGCGGACGCGGACAACATCGGACATGAGAGGCACATTGTTAAAGCGTCCGCGGAGCATGTGCGCCGCCCGTGATATGCTGTCGAGGCGGCGCACAGCTCTCGCGACATTGAGAGACTAACTACCACCGCTGCATATGCACTCGAGGGCCGGCACGCACAGGTTCTATTGTCTGCGCGCCAAGCAAAGACGATCTCTATTCCTTTCGGGAGGGAAACGGTTGCGAGTCGGGGCTGAAGACGGCCGCCATTGCTGCTGCTGCCGTCGTC
>ANSM01000548.1:0-14677 GCA_000347735.1 Cercospora canescens BHU | reverse complement strand
TAGTATCTAGAGTTCTAGCTGTTCTCGCAGGGTATTATTCTCTACTAGAAGGTATAAGCGTATTTCTTACGTATCGCCTGCGTCTCGCTCGAGCAGCTCTTTAGCACCTCCCTTAATTAGTATATCTAGTATAGCTACGTTCTTGTCGCGTTCGCCTAGCGTAGTAACTGCGCTACGCGTGCGTAGTATATTAGGCCCCGATAGATTACTACCCTCTAAGAGGAAGAAGAATTAGAATTATAAGGGATAAAATGTAGTAATATATCGAGCGCCCCTAGCTATAGTCGCTAGAGATGTTAAGACTAATGTTCGTTTCTATATGCGTTCGGTGTGCTTTTGTCTTGCGCCAAGCATGTGCGGCACAGGCCGGCATGCCTGAGGCTTTGACAGCTACGCCCCCTGAGCCGTATGCCCCTGGCTCTTACATTCAACGAGTCAAACGAGGGGTGAGCGTCGTGACCCGAGCCATCGTGCATGTATAGCACGTGGAGGTAGACTGCAATGGCAGTTTCGAACCAAGGTTTGCTTTGTGGGAACAAGCGGCCGAGATGCTGAAAGGCTTCGCATTCTTCCATGGAGATCAGATGTGATTCGACGAGCTGCTGCAAAGAGACAGCGAGAGTCTTGCTACGCTGTGTCGAATCTGGTTCCCGTGCTGCATTTTCGTCGTCAGCCGAGTTTTCATTCACGAGAAACGCTTTGGTGCTGTCAACAGCGGAATCACGGGCTGTGTGCTCGGTATATGGCTCAGCATTGAGTAGATTCTCCAAGGGTTTGGTCGCGCTAGGTCCTGTTTCGCGAACTCGATCGTGATAAGTGGTCCTGATGACGAATAAGAAGCGCAGCCAGATGGCCTCTTTGATTCTCTGATCGGGGCATACTTTCCGAGGAAGATCCCTGGCCGCGCGCATGATGTGTACAAAACCGTCCAGCGGATATGTGAGCAAAGGAGACCCGGGTGCTCTGAGGCCGTCTAATTGGTTCGCCAGGACGTCACTGAGCATTGCTGTCTTGGTTACAGGGACTGCTGATGATGGTGTACCAGGCGATCCGATCAGGCCATAAGGCAACTTCAACACTGACACAATGCTTGAACATATCCATCTCAAAGCATCTACCACCGCGAGACCATTGACTGGACATGTGTCATGTGGGCTATCGCCACCAGGATCCTCTTTGAGTTCTTCAATGGTGGTGTATGCAGCGGAAAGAAACGCCTGTAAGACGATCTCATCATCGAAACGGTGCTCAAAAGCATTCCCTATGGCTTCTGTCCATTGGGATACATTGTCAGCTGAGTATCGGCCAGTGAGGCAAATTAAAGGCAAAGCGCAGCAAACTCGCGTGCCTATGGGGGAGCTCCCGAGACGGACAACAAAACATGCGCAAGTCTCGCAATAGACTTCGGGCACTATGATGTCGGCATCAGGATAAGTGCCGAGGACCATGGGGTATAGATGTCGGCCGTGAGAACCTTTTGGCGGAAAGTTCATCGTTTCTATGTCCGTGTTTGCATGTCTTAGAAGAATGGAGCCAATAGCGTTGACGCCGCATATTCCACATTGGGTCTGGTAGCAACGATCATAGAATTCCACTTTGTAACCAGGGGTGAAGGTCAAGTGCGCAGGACGCTTATTTGGAGGGTTCCGCAAGCGCACGCAGCTCTGCTCAATACGCTGAGGAGGCACAAAGGGGGCGCGGATGGTAGGAGAGACCGGACTCAGCATGATTGGACTATTACATTCTCCCAAATCATCAGCCAGCCCCAGTCTCTCCACTGCGTCTGAGATGACGTTTGATCTTGTGTCTGCCTCACGCTGAGCGGCGGCGGTTGATGCCAGAAATCCGACCCACTGAGCTTTATGGAGACGTCGCAGCTGTTGTTGAGCTAATTGTAGCTCCTCCGACGTCGAGGCTTGCAGTATGTCGATGACATGCCTTGTCATGTTGAGACACTCATCGTCTGGATCCGTTCGTTCTGCCCACATGGGGTCCACATGCGCAAGCTTCTGTTTCGTGATCCAATTCTGTACTTCTGCATTTCTGCCTCGGGTCGACGCAGTAAGCAGGAGTTTGTGCAAATCTGTGTCGTTGCTAAGCAGCTCCGCAGTAATCTTCTTATCCGCGGTGTCGTTATATATCGCGTTCAGGTCCAGAACCTTCCCGCTCGAGAGGGCAATGCTGTCGACTGATAGCACCTTTCGTGCGGGGATTTGTAGTGACGCTAGAGCACTATATTGGAATTTCGGTAAGGCTTTCCAGGTCGTGTTTGCGTCCACTATGATGGTCGTGCGATCCATGGGGAGTAGTGAAGAGAAGCAGCCTTTGCATTGAAGTATGTAGGCCTGTTGGCGTTCAACGTCGTGAAACAAAAACAAACAGTCAGATGTCACTGCGTACACAGACTTGCCAACAGAAATGTTGCAAGAAATGGGTCGGTCTGCTGCATACCCAGCAAGGATGATGATTGCAGCCGAGCCGTGTAGCCCACTGTTGCCGATTCCTAATGCGAAATTGTGGACTTCGGTGGTATCGATCTCGCCATCGGTGAGGAGACACCATAACGATGTTTCTCTCAGTACGGTTTTGAAGCGTTCGTTGTCATTGACAACACTTGGTCTGGTACCACCCCCAGCGTTTACACCAGACAAAGCTTTCAGATGGCGCACAGTGTGGGCCCTATGTGTCCAGGGTAGTACTTGGCACTTGTCTCGTGCGACATGTGATAGCAGTGCGGATATTTCCCGAATAACAGCAACCTCTTGTGCTAATACAAGGCCTTCTGTGCTGCCCGAACGATCGAGCGCAAATGCGATATGCGTGTCGGTGAATGATGTCGAGCCCGTGGTCAGATATTCGGATATACGCTCAAAATCCTCGGCCGGTTTCGCTTTCGGCGGTGCCAGTGGTGCCTCGTAAGGAGACTGAGATCCAGCTGCGGGTGATGGCGGGTTCGGGTCCTCGCTCGGATCAGGAGACGGAATCAGGAGGGCAGAAGATGTTGGTGGCACTGAGTGATTGCGTCCGAAGCCTGAGCCCGATCAGCTCATTGAGCGCCCTCGCTACAGGATTATAGTTACGTTTCTTAATGGCCAAGGGCAGATGGAAAGCTCCCTTTTTCGCAGTCGACGACGCAGGAGTCACTGTAGACATAATTGGGGGTGCTTTGCGTGCTTGTAAGACGGCTCGAGGAAGACTGGTTGAGATCACATAAGGAGAGAGAAACCCGCGGCTGCGACTAGTAGTTGGCGGCCTCGGGATTGTCCACTACTTGTCATCAGAAGTAGCTCATTGCCTTGCTTCCTACGCAATCCAGCCACGCGAGGGCGAAGTGCATGCGTAGTAGCTTCCATCTACGTGCAGCTTGCCATGCTCCCTTCGCAGATGCAAGCAGGGCTCCGGCATCAACCCTTGTCGGTACGTCTTGCACTTCCTGCTCCTCCGATCAAAGATGTGGCATAGAGTGGGCTGTAGGCAGGCGGCGCGTAGGGCCTTTGAGGTGGTGCAGCGCCCACTGATATTGGTGGACTGTTTGCGGCCCTGCTGTCAGCCTCCTCCAGCTCCTGCGGGCTGTGCGCAGGATGCGACTGTACTTGTGCAGGGGGCATCGCAAAGTCACGGATGGCAATCTTGTGTATCGATGCGTTGCGGTGGATATCCAGCCAGGCCGAAGGCTGTGTAGAGCTCTCACTCGCATCGTCGTTGTTGTTGCTTCTATGGCTATTGTTCTTGTTGTTCTTGTTGTTGTTATTGTTGTTGTCAGGTCGCTGCCGTGGTTCTGCGGGTAAATTCCATTCGGCCCCGTACATTTTCGGGGTGCGGCCTCGATTTCGGCGAGCGCCACTCTCTTTCGGCTGAGAATCCTCTATCGCTGGTGCTTCGACCGGAGCAGTTTGGCTACTGTGTGTGCTTGGTGTTTTCGATGCGCCTGGACCGGTCGCGTCTTCTTTTGGGATGTTCCATTCTGGCGGCAAAGCGCCTTTGGCTCGACGCTGCCGTTGCGACATTTTGTGCCACAAGGCATCAGCTGTTCCCCAGTCTTATGTATTCAAGAGCTTCGCCCTCCATGCGCTCCTTATGTACATCATCAGCCCAGTGAGGCTGTGGAGCGCACGTAGCGCCTCCCGCCATGGGTGGTGTGCCAGCTTGTAGCTTTCGTCATCTTCCTCCAGTCTCCATTGCTGGGCACATCGCATGCAATCGAGTCTCATCTTCAAGCTCATGACATGGGCTGGATAACTGAATCTACAGGCTACAAGCCAGAACTGTAAGCAAACACTGCAACGTTAAGCCATCCTCTGATGCCGGACAGTGTTCACGGCATTGAAGTTGAAAATGATCACCTTGATCTGGAACAATCGCTTCTCGCGTCAGACACAGCTATTCAAGTCTTGCAATATTCGTCACACAGGAAACGTGTAGAGCGGTTGCGGTATGACGAAAAGTCACTGCTCGCCGCTTCGTGTGTGAGTCGAGTCTGTCCTCAGGCGAAGCACCTCCGTAGCAACTAATCAAGTCTTCCAAGACCCGAAAACCTGTAGGCGAGGCCGTCGAGATATTGTAAGCCGAAATCGCTCGCTCTCCACTCAATGCAACTCGACTTAGCCTTACAGCTTCACCTATCGCTTCTTGAAGAAATCAAATAGTGGTCCATTACCGCCTGATGCAAACAAATTACGCATATCGGCAAAGAGCTTCCAGAGGGTCTGCACTATGCTGGAAATCCCCCCGGCTTTCATATGGTCGCTGGCACGTTACTTCCTTCCACTGGGCCATGAATGTCGCGGAAGCTCCAGTGTCGAAGGCAATGCCTTTCGCGACGTCTGGTACTTTCTTCCAGTCCGCGTACAGGTCGAGTGCACTGATAAGAGCTCCGGACATTCTTCAAGCACCGGGGGAAGCAATCAGATGGATCCCCACCACTACCTACATTTGGCTGACTCTGGAGTTGACCTGCGCGGATCTACAATTGCGATATGCTCCCGGCACTTGCTGGGCAAAAATGCCTCGACCAGCTTCGTCGTTAATTTCATGGACGGACGCTGGGCCCGAGCCGCCGAAGAACCCCAAAAGCGAATTGAAGAGGCTCTAGTGCACTATGCATATCGACCCGAGAGCAGGCCTCAAGCGCTCATTCACACCGTGCTCTTGACGAGTGTTGTCAAGTGGTGGACAAATGCATTGAACAGCATCAACCAGCAGCTGATTGCACATGTGGGCTGAAACCTCTCCAACACTCAATATTCACTGACCTTTTGCGTTCAGGAGAAGCGTCTTCAAGAAGAGATGGACGAACAGGAAGTGACTCCATCCTCAGTATTCAACGCGATCAATCGGGCACTGCATTCTATAGCTGCTCATCTGCACAGGTATTGTTCGGACCTGCATTCAATCGCGTCAACATCGGCAGATCTCAAAGCCAACCCAATTTTCTCTGCTCCATCTGATAACAGCTCGCCATCGCCAGCAGAAGAAGGCTTCGACCAGATTATAGCGCAGATTAAAGCGATCACCGACTTTGCTAGCGAGCTAGAGAAGAAAGTGCAGAATATCCTCGCCTTGGTAAGCGAATACATCACTATCGGTCATACCGCCAGGCTCTAATTATCTGAAGCTCTTCAACCAAATGCAGATCATGGGAGATCGTCAACAGATAGCCAATGGCCAGAAGATGCAGGACCTACTACGAGCAACTCAAGAAGAGGCGAAGCTATCCCGCGCCATGGCAGTAGAGTCACGGCAACTAGCGCAAGAGATGAAGAAGGATAGCGTTGCCATGAAGACGGTAAGCAAGCTTCACGCGGGGTCTGGTCTGCCAATGTTGACCCATACCTAGATCGCAGTCGTCACCATGTTCTTTCTTCCCGGAGCTTCATTCGCAGTACGTGCCAACTCTAAGATGCTATGATTGAGCCAATGTACTAAATATCTTCGAGGCCCTACTTTCGATGCCGTTTTTCGACAATCATCCTTGGTTATCTGAAGCATCACGCATGTGGGTCTGGGTAGTTCTCACAGTGCCCTCCACGCTTCTCGCTTTTGCTTTCTATGCTTACTGGAGGAAGCACAATGAGCGACAGTACACAGTCAAGAAAGCCAATGATGACGTTGAACTTGGTGCTGTGGGCAGCTGAAACAGAGGCCGAGTACTAGTTTCTACACCAAAGACGCCCCCTGGGTGTTAGGCACTCTTTCAAAATGTTCGCCCCAACTTAATGTTCCTCGAGTGTTCTCTGAAACGAAACAGAGCCTCCTCAACACCCTTCCGTGGACCAGTCTACCGTCTGCGACGAGCAGTGCTCGTCTTTAAGACTCGGAATTGGGAAGGAAAAGGTGGACGATGAGACGGTCTTTGACCCAGTCTTTTATCAACATCTTGGCTCTGAAAAAAATAAGCTCTATATCTATATCTTGCCCGAACTCCCTCACCTATTGGAAATACGACACAGTGGAGAGTCTAGATGGCCGGGTGAAGTAAGAGTAAAGGCCGGGCCACGACGCCCACGGAAGGCCACGGGAAGCCACAGATGGCCTTGTGAGTAGATTCGCGGGGCTACGGGAACGCCGTTCAACCCGAACGTCCTTCCTCCTTCTCGTTGTCCAATATACAAGCACGCACGTTATAGAGAACGTGCTAGGCCATGCAGCTACGATTGGTCAAGATGGCTGTCACGATCGGTGCAGGACACCCGATGGGTTTGCTTTGGAACCAGGGCTATGCCAAGGATAGACTTTTGAACGTGTCAGCACAAAACCATCGACATTCGTCAACTTTATCTATTCGCGCACACAGCGTAGCGTATCGCCGACAAGATGGTCGCTCTTCGTAATGCTCACCTCACCATCATCATAGGGTCGATGGCATCCATCTGCGGCATTATGGCTGTGTCTCCTTTGCTGATGCAGCTAGGCGATGCGCAGGCGGAGTATGGCCCGAAGACTACAGACGTGCCTGGTGTAAAATCATTCATTGCCCCTTCCAGCTTCCCTACGAGCGTGTTTCCATCTTACTATCCGACTCCTACCGGCCAGCAGCCTCAGCCAAAGATGTAAGTTTCGTTTCAATAGATGGAGAGCCACACTAACATGGGCATCAGCTACGATCCTATACTTAACAAGACGTATTCGGCGAACCTGACAGATCCAGATAGCATACCGGATCACGCGGACGACCCCTTGTTCTTTCCACAACCCACGGCCAACCTGTCCGCTTCCGAGCAAGCCGATGTTATCGCTGATGCGTTAACGAAAATCAAGGACATTACTCAAAGCACGGATTTTGACAGCAATTGTTCAAAATGCGTTGCCGCGCTTTCTGTCGGGAAGAATGTGTCTACGCTAGCTCCAACTCTTGTGCCAGCTGCTATGGTCAGCTTGTGCAACGAGACCGGGCTGCGTTCTGCCAGTGAGTGTGACAAGGATTTCCGAGCCGATACATACGGCGCAATTTGGACCCAGATTTTGGCGTTCGCCGATGTGACTGGGGCAGACGGCCAATATATCTGCAATCACCTGTCCTTCTGTCCTACACCCGCACCTGTGGAAATTGACTTCAAGAGCTACTTTCCAAAGCCGAAGCCTGACCGCGCTGCAAAACCAAAAGCTAGCGGGAAGCGTGTCAAAGTCTTGCATATGAGCGACTTCCATCTAGATCCAAGATATAAGGTCGGTGCAGAGGGGAATTGTACTTCTCACCTTTGTTGTAGAAGTAGTCTGCACAATCCCAACCTACCAGAGGGCGAAATTAGTTTTCCTGCGCCAGAATTTGGGTATTTTGAGTGTGACACTCCCTATGATTTAGGGGTGTCTGCACTCCAAGCAGTGGGGCCTTTGACTGGCACTTCTAAAGAGAATCCGCTCGCGTGGACCATTTATACTGGAGATTTGATCTCGCATGATCCTCAGTCTCAGCTAAGTCGTGACTATGTCACGTACACCGAGACTGCGATCTTCAATTATCTGTTCAAGACCTATCTGACAGGACCTGTGTTTCCAGTGCTTGGAAATCACGATACGAACCCTGAGGCGATCAACGCGCCACAGTCACTTCCGGGCCCCTTGGGCACGCAAATGAGCTGGAACTACGACCACGTCGCTGCTCTCTGGAAGCATGAAGGATGGATTGGTGAAGAGCAAGCGAAAGAAGCAAAGCTTCACTACGGTGCTTACAGTATCAAGAACCATCACGGACTTCGCATGATCACATTCAATTCAGACTTCTGGTATAAAGGGAACTTCTTGAATTACATCAACACAACGAACCCGGATGTTAGCGGGACTTTCAAATTCGTGATAGACGAGCTCCAGGCTGCTGAGGATGCGGGTGAACGCGTCTGGCTATTCGCACATGTGCTCTCCGGCTGGGACGGGTCCAATCCTCTTCCGATTCCTACGAACCTCTTCTATGAGATTGTTGAACGGTCCTCGCCGCACGTCATTGCAAACGTCTTCTTTGGACATACACACGAGGATCAGTTCATGATATACTATGCCAACAACGCTACCGAGAAGTCTCTCAAGACTGCACTTACGGCTGGCTGGATAGGCCCTTCTGTTACACCACAAAATAACCTGAACAGTGGCTTCAGATTGTACGAAGTTGATACTGGAACCTTGGATATCTACGAGGCGCACACGTTCTACGCAGATGTCAATAGCTTCTCTAACTTGACCACCACCGGACCTACATTTCAGTACGAATACTCCACTCGCAACACATATGGACACGCAATCGGGTGGCCGGCTGAAGCTCCACTAAATGCGACCTTTTGGCATGCTGTCACTGAAGCCATGGAGAAGGATCACAGCTTAGTCAGCACTTTCAATACGTTTCAAGGGAAGAATAGTGTTTTGACTCCGAATTGCACGAGTGATGCTTGCGCTGAGGCAAAGATCTGCTATATGAGAAGCGGCAGTGTGGCGTTGGGAAGGCAGTGTCCGCAAGGCTACGGAAGTGTACAGAGCGCCTTCACGCCTTCTCCATAAGAACATAAAAAATGGGACGTGCAACGACATTGCTAATGCCGCATGAAGGCTGTAGATCGCTTGTCTGACTTTCACCAGCGTGACGAGAGATGTGCTTTGGGACTTCATATTGACAGTCCAAACCAAATGAGTTCTATATTAAGACTAAGTGAGCAGTACCAGACCGGGATTACAGAACATCACAACACACATAGCGGAAGTGGAGCTTTCATGAATACGGTGAAATGATGCCGGAAGTCTGAAATAGAATGCGTAGCAATGGAAGGAATCTTCATGGGGATTTATGAGGCCTGCACGACGCATTATTGGTATAAGATCCAAATCAGTGGCATTGATACCGATAAATGAGCGGAAACACCTCGTGGGTCAGCGTGGCGCCCCTAAAGAAACAATAGTCGTGCCTCTTTGATGAGATAGAGAGCTGGGACCTCTATCTTTTCTCGGTGCAAGATTTACTCTACTTATTCAGGCGCGACTCGGGCTTGTCGTTGCGGTATGGTCGTGCCTTGTCGCCCAGGTGGTAAAACGAGACCTCGGTCCTATCGAGAAGAAACACGTATTCTACTGTTAGAGTAGACTCCTGATTTCATCACAGCCTTATTACCACAGCACAATCCAGGTCGTAGCCAAGTAAGGGGCTTGTGCAGCCCTCCCAGAATCCACTGAAAGCTATGTTTGGCACAAATCGCTTTGGAAGCCGCCGTGCAGGAAAACGCCGAGAAAGATAGCACAGCGCATAACTCTGTAGAATATATTTACTCCACTAGAAGGCAATGCGAGAATGGTATGCTGAAGTGAGCAAGGGAGCGGGTAGAGCAGTGATTTACTTGCCTTGATGTGCGCTTCGGCTCGCAACTTGGTCACATCTCTGGACACGGTCTTCCTTTGCAAGACACACTTCGATCAACACTTCCACTTCCTCTCTTTCCCAGCTATCAGGTGAATATATGCCAATGCAGCATCCAATGGCAGCGCGCCGAAAACGCGTTGAGAGACGTCAACGCATGAAAGTGATGAATGAGCAGATATGGAGTGAAAGCAGAAGTGAGTCTGCTTGCCGCCTAAGCCATGTCTTCACTTTCGCGCCATCTACCTGTCTTCCGAAACATCGACTGCTAACTTCCACTCTTTCCCTCCACCCCACCCACCAACACGCACAATGTCGCCAACTGCAATTCGCTCGCCGGTGCAGTCACCATACGCAATGAGGTCACCTATATTGCACTCGATATTACCTGAGTTGCAGGAGGAGATCGTGTTCTTTATCAACCGACCATCGGACTTGAAGGCACTTTGCCTCAGCTGCAAGCAATTGAGGCCGATCGCGACATCACGTCTTTACCGAGATGTCGTGATCAACATACCGTGTAGGCCCTCTGATGAGGGTTTCTTGAGTCCAAGCAATACGGGACACATCCACGTCAAGTCTCTTTGCTTTGCGCCCATGGAGCATCCAGCGGATTCCGAGCAGCATGTTCTTGCAAACAAGACTATCCGACGAGTACTATATCTTTTGCCCAGAGATTCGCTCCTGGCTCTCAGTATCTGGTTTGACTTAGCTATGGAAGAAGAGACCCTCGCAGCAATATTCACGCAGCAGAGAGCAATACGCCTGCTCAAAATTCCCCACGTTAGAGAGAATGTCGCTCACTTGTTTTCGCTCTTCAAACCAGCGCTGAATTATCTGCAATCGACTAAGATCACGCGCATAAGACATCATCGTGATCTTGAATTCTACCAGAACATCATGGTACACAGCCACGGCCAGCTTTAAAATCTCTCAGTCACTGGTGCAAGAGAGTGGCTCAACAACTCTGGCCAAGCATTGCCAACCAACGACGAAGAGAGCCGAGATGGATCATTGTTTCAGACAATACTCCACGACCAGTCTGGGCCGTTCAAGCTCTCAAGCTGGGATTCCTTTCGGCCACGAAGACTTGTTCTAAATTACGTTGCTCGGACATGGTCTACCGTGATCCCCTTCGAGCAACTGAGTGTTTTGGTTGTTACAGAGTGCACCGGTGTGCAGGAATTTTTTCTGTGGCTTGGGCAGCATTTCCAGACTCATGGATCACAGCTCAAAAAATTACGTTATTCCGGCCCCGATGAATCATACAAAGCTTTGGAAGGCTGCCTCAAGTCATTCTCAGGGTTAAAGTGTCTCGAACTTATGCACGAGTCATCGGGTTCAGCGCGGCAACTGGGCTTCAGCAGCTTCGCCACTCATCACACCACGCTTGAACGCCTTAGGCTCAGGTATGCTTCGAGTGACTGGATGCCGTCTTGTCGGCCAATCTTAGACGCCTTCGATGTCGTCGAGCTGGCCGCCTACTGCCACAACCTCCAAGAGTTGTCTCTGGATTTCCCGGATACCACCGTCGAAACTATCTTAGGAGAAGAATGGGGCACCTACGGGAAATGGATTGTGAGTGTCTCTCTTTGGATCGCGCAAATAAGCATTACTGACAGAAAGAAGGACTACATAGCGACGCTTCCGAAGCTCCAGATGTTGCACATAGCCTCCTGGCCAAAGGCGCCGTTTCCAAACGGTATAACGCCTCCGGACCGGTACCAAACGGTATATTCGAATTGTATGGACCAGTGCGCACATGCAATACAGAGACGACTAGACCAGCACCGACCTTCTCAGGCTTTGCGGCTGCAAATGCTCTCTTTTGGCAATGCTCCGGCCAAGTTTGACTGGGCAACAACGCATGACGGGGGGAGTATCGACATGAGCCGTTTCTTCTTCGTTCGGCGACCAGATTGGCTCGAATCTGACGAGGAATCATCTGCAATGATCGCAGTGCCAGCACGCCAGGTCAGATACTACATTCCTGGCTTTCATGCAGTTGACAAAAAGACGGGGTTCGACGGCGGTTGGATGTGAACAGCCTGACAGCAGCCGTTTTCGATCGCGCGTGACATTTTGACCATCAGTACAATATGTCTGTGACGACATCATGAGTGCTCATGCGATTCACGATCATGGCTGAAGCGCCGGGCTCAAAGCGACAGCTACCGATCCTTCTTCAGGGTCTCCTTCGCCCTCAGCTTCAGTGCTTCCTGGTACCTTCCCCAACCAGCATCCTCTAAGGATTCACTCACGACCAGATCGCGCATTCTCAGCCACTTCATGGGCGGCAACTCCAGCACCCAATCCACCAATCCCAACCGCCTAGCCACGGCCGTTGCGATGAACCAAGCAACAGCACAAGCGGCGCCCGCAGCACACCCGGCGTATACTTGTTTAGGCGAGTGGTAATTCAGATAGATCCGACTGTGCGCGACAGCGCCCGCAGAAACGATCGAAAGCACAGCAAGTCCCAGCCTCTGCCAGAAAGGGGTCGGGATATGCGTGCTCGAAGCATTGGGATGATTGACAGGATCATGCCGGAGCAGCAAGAAAAGACTCAGATAGACCGAGAAAAAGGCTGCATACTGTGCATGCGAGGAGGGCATTCCATAGCCTTTCCCAATGAACTCTAGAAAAAAAAAGAACCGACTTCATCAGCTTACCTCTTCAGTCCCGCACAGCAAAGTCCTTACCTGTAGGTCGCGCTTCTCTGAAGTACCTCTTAAGCACGAAGTTCAGCGCCTCGCATCCGAGCTGTCCAGTAAACATGATCAGAACTTCGATCTCTCGGGTCGCCCATAGTAGTGTGACGTAGGATATCATGAGAGCTTGCGGCACAAGAGCCAGATGTGCGGAAATCCATGAATATGCATCATTCGGGTCGTAGCGAACGTGCGTAAGCGAGAGGGAGGTGAGGCGCGGGTGCTCCATGTTGACAGGTGTAGCTGTCAAGAAAAGATCGAGATGTGCAGAAATATTCCAGGATCCGGCGTTTCGAGCATGTGAGGTGCTCGTGCTGCCAACGTAATCCAACCTTCACGTGGAAAGGAGAGTCTGTGCTTTGCAAGGATCCACAATCGGCAGTCGGCGTTTGCGCTGCTTTGGGCGCCGAGACGTTTGTAGTCATCATTCACGATTCCACTCCTCCTCGCTTGCCACTCTGCATAGAAAGTCACCGGACGAGAACATTCGACTATTTCCGTCTGTCTCGCAGATTCAGACCTGCTCTAGGTCTTTCGATCCAAATGCTGCCCTCATAGCACTGGCTTTCAGGTCCACGCGACTGTGCGACCTGTTCTCAGCATCATCATCACTTCCGCATAGATCGGCCATCAGCTCTGCGCGATGGCGGA
Organism: Cercospora canescens BHU; assembly: GCA_000347735.1. Taxonomy (NCBI): domain Eukaryota; kingdom Fungi; phylum Ascomycota; class Dothideomycetes; order Mycosphaerellales; family Mycosphaerellaceae; genus Cercospora; species Cercospora canescens. The sequence continues at coordinate 1,483 of ANSM01000548.1, read as the reverse complement.
GTCAGCGGACGACGAGCGAGAGGAGGAGTTGGATACACTGACTGCCATCTATCCAGAACTTGTCCTCGGCCAAGACTTCACAGCGACACTCGCAATCCCAGTGGCACCGGCAACACCTCTACTTGTTCGATTCGTGCCTACGAAGGATACGGGCTCCACGAACTATGCTCAAGCTGTGAGCAATTCGTACGTGGAGCGCGATGTCCGACTCTCGCATTTGCCACCGCTTGACCTTCATGTCAGCCTGCCGAAGGGCTATCCGTCGCGCGCGCCACCCAAAATCAGTTTGACGGCTCAGCAGGACTGGCTTCCAAAGCAGAAATTGAAGGAGCTCGAAATTCAGGCCGCGGAGTTGTGGGACGAGTACGGACAATGTCAGATCTTGTTCTCGTACATTGATCACCTACAGCAGGCGGCTGAGCGTAGCTTTGACTTGAGTGACAGCTCGGAAGGATGTCTCGTACTTTCAGCTGCGTTCGAGGCGGCTCTGGTGAAGTACGACAAGACCACGAAGCTAGCAAAATTCAATGAAGGTACATACGATTGTGGGGTGTGTCTCGAACCGAAGAAGGGGTCAGCATGTCACAAAATGGAGCGTTGTGGACATGTTTTCTGTAAGCAGTGCCTACAAGACTTCTACAACAACGCCATCAAGGAGGGCGATGTGGCTGCGATGCGGTGCCTTGACCCTGATTGCGGGAAGGAGAAGAAGCGCAAACAGAAGAGCGAACGCACTCTGCATCCTCGTGAGCTACTGGCAATGGGTATCGAAGAGGACAAGGTGCGACGATACGTGGAGATGAAGCGCAAAAAGAAGCTGGAGGCCGATAAGAACACTGTCTATTGTCCTAGGACATGGTGTCAAGGTCCAGCGAAGAGCAGTAAATTTCCGCCTATACCAGCCGACTTGTCTGCTTACGTGGACACGATGTCGGATGCTGAAAGTGATGGCGACGAGTCTGCCAAAGACGATACTGCGATTGATGCACCGAAAAAGGTCAACACGACCAACAGTCAGCCCGACCCCACGGATCGGCTCTCGGTATGTGAAAAGTGCCAGTTTGCATTCTGCAGAGTGTGCTACATGGGTTGGCACGGTCCTTTCGCGCGTTGCTATCCTCGCGATCCCAACGAGCTTTCTGCGGAAGAGAAGGCCAGCTACGACTACATTCGACTGCATACTACGCCGTGTCCGTACTGTACAGCGCCTGTACAAAAGACCATGGGCTGCAACCACATGTCCTGCTTTCAATGCAGAACGCATTTCTGTTATCTGTGCAGCTCCTGGTTAGATGGTGAAAATCCATATCAGCACTTCAACAAGCCAGGCTCTCCTTGCTATCAACGCCTTTGGGAGCTCGAAGAAGGTGATGAGGGCCAAGGACCCGGGGATGGACGCGGCTTCAACGGCGCTCGGCACTGGGAACAAGCGGCAATTGAAGCAGCACGTGCCGCGGATGAAGAAGAAGCGGAGGCCGCTGCC
>ANSM01000542.1:0-12568 GCA_000347735.1 Cercospora canescens BHU | reverse complement strand
CTGCTGCAGCTGCGGTTGTACTCGTCATCGTGGGCGCGACGGTCGCGGGTGCGCCAACGGGGGAACAGGCGCAATTGGGCGAGCAGACGCAGACGATGTTCTGCGTCAGGGTCAATTGCATGGTGAGGGTGGAAGTTACTGCTGCACCGGATGTGGTCGGTGCGGTGGTGGTGCTTGAGCTGGGAATTGTGGTGGTCGATGACAAGGATGTGGAGCGTGAGGACGTTGTTGCAGTGCTGGTCCCTGTGCTGGATCTGCTCGTGGTGTTCGATGAGGATGCGGGAATCGTGGTGGTGGAGCGGGTGCTGGTGGTGAGGGAGGAAGTGGAGCTGGTAGCCCGGCTTGTCGTTGTCGATGAAGACGATGAAACTGCGCCTGGGGCATTGCCGACAACGGATCCGACCCAGGCATTCCAGTTCGTGACTCCATTTTGACAGCTCGTCGAGATTGGCTGTCCTGCCTGCTGTACAACAGTATTTCCGTTGCGAACAATTCTTATCGAAACTTGTCCAGTCCTTCCGTTGAATGGCGCGCTTCCGTGATAAAGACCACTTCCACTAGCAGGCGTGTTCCTCCACGTTGCTGTGGTGTTGACTCCGCCGATTGTAACAATCGCATCTGCAGGAGAGTCCAGCAGGGCGGTGAAGAACACATTGTCTTGCACGACGTCTGCTGCCCGGTACTGCTGTTGACCGTGACTAGCGGTGTTGCCCGTGGTGCCTCCATCGCTGCATGCATTTCTCGGGCTGAGACGGTACCAGTACTCCAGAGTCTCGTTAGCCACAGGGCGTCCAGCGCCGTTCTTGTATGTGCTGATCCAGTATGGGAGAAGAGCTCGCCAGCCATCGTGAGGCATGTTCTGAGCGTAGTTGTACGGGGCGCCGCCTGGAGCAAAAGCCCCAAAGTCTGCGTTGCGTTGGGGACCGATGTAGTGCGATTCGGGCCTGAAGTGAACCAAGGCGTTAGCGTGATGCGGGTACATTGAGCGACACGTTGCTCACCAGTCGTTCCAAGAGATAATTTGTACCCATTCGGGCTGCAATTGCAAGACTTGACTCCACCGGTCATACCACAAATCATCACCGCGCCAGAGCCAGTTCTTGTTCCACGTTGGAACATTTGCGTAGAACCAGGGTGAGACTCCCATCATGTATGGCTCTCTCCCAGCAGCACTAATCCACTGCTGATCTCTGCTGGTGGTCATGTCGTTTGGTCCGCTCGGCCAGGCCTCCCAAGAGAAGAGTCCATCGGCAACACCGCCAGAAGCAGAAGCCGCAGCAGAGGGTCCAATGGACGCCCATTCAGGTACAAAGAAGCAATTTGTTTGACTCTTGATATTGGCCCAGTCTCCCGAGTTCTGCGGTCCTTCAAAACTGTCCGGTATCAGTGCTCATGCTCAGCCATAGGTCATACTCTGCCTCACTTACGTCGTTGCGATGGGCTTGCCGTTGTATGTCATATGTGCCGAGTTGGAGCCGTACTGTTTCATGTAATTGATGACTGCAGATGCTGGCCAAGGTCCGTTGCCAGCATAGTCGAAGCTGCAGCGACAGGTCAGCATACAGCAATCTTTTGGGCGACTTCCACAGCGCACCTGAAGAGAAGCTTGAAGCCCATGGAGCTGGCAGCTTGAAAAGCGTTTGCAATGGATTGATCCTATACTTGGTCAATCCTGCCACGAAGTCGGTTGCGATCGTCCACTGCATACCAGCTGACTGCTTGGGTTGTATGCCATGTTGAGTGCAAAAGCGTCAATACTGGCATCTTGGGCAGCCTTGATGTCGTATTGCCAGTCTGAGACCGAGTAGCTGTACGAGTTGGCCAACATGAAATGGGCCATGACCGCCTTGGCATCGACAGCGCTCGCAGCAGCAAGCGCTGCCATGAGCAGAGCGAACCAGCTCATTGTTTCGAATGTCACCACCGACGGAGCGCGAACGGGAACACAAAGGTCAAGAAAGGTTATACAATATGAGATTCTCCCTCTTTTGTACAACATGCGCCACATCCTTCCTCCAACTCCAACGCGCTCCGTGTCTTCCGCAACGAGCGCCTCAAGACGCCAGGCAGAGGCGTTGAGGGCTCCATAGCAGTCCCAGCCGGTCATTCTAGTCCACGCCGTGCGTTAGACGCCGTCCGTCTGGCCTCGTCGCGCAGCACTGCACTGACGGTCTGGAACATGTCTGGCCTTCGCGGGCGCCTCGAATGCAGCCATAGCACAGCCATGCTCCGCCCACGAGTCGATGTATTGTCCAAAAGCGTGAAGAGCAAATGTTGAGGGTCCTGAAAGCTGCGTCCGCCTGGCTGCTTATTGGAGCATCGTCGACGCCAAGCCGCCTGGACACGTGGGAAAGTCGCGAGGCGTCTTTTGACTTCGCACACCTCTCGCCGGCGCATCAATTCTCGCCGACGCGACTTGTTGCTGTGACCCTCGTCATCCGGTGTAGTCCCCTCCTGTACGGATGTCCAGGTCTATGGCAGTTGATGAGCCGATCGACTGGACATGCTGCTCAGGGCTGTGGCATTGTTTTCCAGCTCCGTCAAGGTGTCAAGAGTGAAGACTTCCCTCCAGAGGCATTTGTGGCGACGGGAGAGCTGACGTGATCCGGACGGAAGCGTCCTTGACGACTTCATCACTCACGGCGTCGATGCGGCTGCTGGGTGCCGGAAACCGATAAGAAGAATACTCTGGATACTTTCGCACGCGAGAACGCGCCGCAGCGACTGTACGGTCTGAGAGCTTCATGCCCCTTTCTCTCGAACTTGTTGATATCCCCTGCGCCGTCGGATACTCACGAAAAGGCAATTATTGCGTCCAATTTGGGCTGCCCGTCGGCCATGCCACTCACTTCGTCGTGGGGACAAGATAGCTTGGCAACTGTCATGAGGACAACAGAAATGGGCTCTGGCTAAACCGTCTAACAGACGCCGGACAAGGGACAGTGACGAACGGTATGGGAAATTATTGTGCACGCATATTCAGTAACGTGCGGTTGCATTCGCGTAATTGACATTCCAACTCTGCGACAATTCTCTGCAGAGGGGATCGGCATACCAATCAGCAGAACACGGTGCTGCAGCGGTGATGGAACCTACAGGAAGTTTTCAAGCAGGTGAAAGTTCGATAAGATGGAAAGTGACTCACTATGAGCAATTTTGAAGAAGCAAGTGGATGCAAGCATGCCTGAGCGGGAGGAAGTGTCAAGGCGTAAAGTCATAAGGCGTCCTGCGACTCAAAGCTGTGACCGGCATGGAGATCAAGGCCGAATGTGGACACCGCCAAGGCGATGACTTGGCTCAACAAGCAGCTTTACTTTACGTCGATGCACAGCCTCAGCTGAGCTTCAGCAGACAACAGAATCTAGAAGAAGGTCGTCCTCTTGTAATGAGAGGGTAGTAGAGGTCTACAAGTGTTCCTGACGCCAATCGTAATAGACAAAATGTCCTCCTCAAGCTCACCCGCCGAAGAGGCTTCGCGAATTATCAACTTCTTCACAACCGATGACTTCAAGTCTCGGGCAAATAGTCTCCTTGCAGAATGGCATGCTCCAGGTCTCCTAATAGCCCTCATCTCGAATCGACAGGTCTCTTCTCGGGCATTCGGGTTGGCTTCGCTAGATCCCGAAATCCCTTGTACACCGGATACAATCTTCGACATTGCTTCTTCATCCAAATCGTTGACGGCAGCTGCTGTGGGTATTCTCGTAGGAGATGATGAGAAGTACCAAGCTGTCAAATGGGATGCGAAGATGCACGATCTTTTGCCAGATGGCTTCGTTTTAAATGAAGAAAGGTTTACGGAAGAGGTGACCGTGGAGGATATTCTAAGCCATCGCAGTGGAGTTCCTGGGTGAGAACAATCTGTGTAGCAAAGCGGTCTTGATAGTTCCGGCGAAGCTGATTATCGAACGGTAGACATGACGATGCCTTCTTTGGTCTTCGTTCCAAGAATGCGGACTCGGTCAAGACAGTGACGAGGAAACTACGGCACCTGCCGATCAGCAAGCCTTTAAGGACCGAATATCAGTACTGCAATACCATGTTTACGGTTGCAACGCATCTCGTCGAGGCTTTGTCGGGAAACCCTTTCGGCGGCTTTATCGAGGAGTCTTTCTTGCTCCCACTGGGTATGCATGACACGCATCTCCAGCCCAGCGATGTCAAAATCGCAGGGAAGGAAGATCGCCTTGCATTGCCGTATCAGTGGGACGAAGATAAGCAGCTTCTGGAACCCGGAAAAGTCCAAGAGACGCCCGAAGCGCAAGGGGCAGGTTCCATCCAGACCTCCGCGAACGACTACATCAAATGGGTACAAGCGTTGATGAAGCAAGAAAGGCCGATCACGAAAGAACTCTACGAGGGATTGACTCGCGTGCGCATCGTGCAGGACGCAGACAGCTCGTCCAGTGGAAGAAGCCCATTCACATCTTTCACGGGGTATGCAGCAGGACTAGAAGTCTCCTACTACCGTGGCCATCAGATCGTCGGCCATGATGGCATGATAGCTGGATACTCGAGCCGGCATTTCTGGCTCCCAGATTTCGATTTTGGTGCAGTCATGCTGGGAAATTCGGAGAGTGCTGGGTCAGTCATAGATGTGCTTGCCAGAGTATTGATCGACGAAGTTCTCGAAGTCCCAGTGGAGGACCGTGTCGACTGGAATGCCCATGCACATGAGATTGATGAGAAGTATCGAGGATATATGAACAGACCCGTCGGGAAAGACCTGCGGCCTGACCTGGAATCTCCGGAGCCACTCAAGATTCCTCTGGGCGCATATGTCGGAGAGTACTGGAACGCTGGATACGGTGGTCTGATCATAGAAATCAAGAAAGGAAAGCTGTTTGTCGATGCAACAGATCGCTCGATGGGCTTCTGGCTCGAATTTGAGCACTTGGCAGATCAGTCGGTGTTCGTGGTTAAGCTCAAGGACTATTACGATGGTTTGACCACCGAGCGAGCCGCTGAGTTTCGCTTCCGCAATGATCGAGTTGTGAAAGTCGGCCTTGATTTGGAGGAAGACTTTGATGGCTATATTTGGTTTGATAGGGTCGAGGAGAGGGACGGATGAGAGGTCTCGAACTCCGCAATACCGGTTTCCGATGTCCTGTGCTCTCATAGAGAGTATGATGGTGGGAGCTTGCGGAAGAGTCAGCATGGCATGGAATATCAGACCCCGTCACGCGACATACAGCACTGTCTACGGGCCCGACTGTGGAGACGAAGTCTCGGAAACCGTTCCCATCACCACAGATACGACGAGAGTGATAGACTTGCAGCGGAATTTCGATGACCAACGCAGGGTGTGTCACTTGTGTTATACGAACCTCTACCTTCACAGCATAGCGGACAGTCGCCAGCGGGGTCGCGAAAGTAGGTATGAGCCGGGTGGGAGGCCGCAGAAGCATCGGTATCGTGGCCTCGGAGACAAAGCCTGGGCAATTGTCTCGCGCTCGTGTGTAATCCCACCATAGAGGATCAACCGACCAAGTGGTTTCATGGATGTTCTCTGTGCGAAGTCGCAGATACTTGTTCTTCTTGAGCAAGCGACTGCACGCAACCTCACGCATGGGCATTGTGGTGAAGAATGTCCGGCGAATCAGCGTGGTTTGGACCTCGCATGTCCAACGGGGCGGCTGTACGTCCACATTTGTCTGTCTTGGCGTGGTCAGAGTCAATGTCAACATGCCTTGGGTATGGCCCGGCTTCCCGTCATAAAACATGGGTAGCGGTCGAGGCTCCTGAGCTGAAATTGTGACGTCGCCACATACGGTTCTGAACAATCCCTTTCGTGCTTCTTCGCTGGACGTGAGCTTGAACTCTCCAGGAAAGTCGTCCACACTGAGGGGGGGCTCCGGCTCCGTCAGTGGAGAGAAATTGATTGCACGCGATCGCCGTATTTGTCGTACTCGCGGTTCGCCACCACAGCGATAGAACAGTGTCACCGCAATGCAGTATTTGATCAGAGGCTGCATGCACTGGTTTCCATGCTGGTCTGTTGATGTAGGGCCAGCTTTAAAGGTCGGGGGGAGACCAGAAAGGCTGGGACTTAGGTCTTGATTTGGTAAGCATTGTGGAGCAATTCGAAACTTGAAAGGCATAATGCTGTGACTTCCGTTCACGTTCTGCTCTGTAGTCCTTTCTGAACGAGGTATGTTTTGTGATTGCTTGAGAAACTATCCACGATTAGCATTGGCGCGAGGGTACGGTGAACGAAAAATTCACGTCATATCTTGCAGCTGATGCATAATATTCGTGATCGGCCCACGTTCGCATGGTACCTAGAGATGTCAGCGCATTGGAGCCTACTTATCTTCAGCCAACTCACCTTCCAGAGTTACGGCAACATGGACAAAATCAATCGTGTTCACATGTCGAGCGTGTATGCTTCCCGAGATCAAATCTTCGGGATGGTACGTGTGATTGCTGCTGCCATCCGGACCGTCGTTTCTCAGGCTGATCCGAATGTCGCATATGGTCTCTGGGCCCTTTCGCTCTTCTGCTTGGGGCAGTTGCTGTGGGAAAGACCGTGTCGTGCTCAATATCAGTGCCATAGTCGTCCGCTCTCACGGGCAAGCGGCGCTGTCAGTCGTTGATCAGATGGTCAAAGGACGCAAGCGTATGTGCGCAAGTTATGATCGGACTGGACTTGTAAAGAAAGATTTCGGGGCATCTATGTCAGGTACCCAAGTCTTTTAGAGTCCCTCGAACGGAGTCGTCTCTACTGCAAGCAATTGTTTCAATACAAGAGTCGGTGCAACAAGCACGATGGAGCGCTAGTCCGTCGATTATCAGTATGGCAACGCGATCGCCTTACATGGACGCTGGAAGGCACCACTGCCCGGGCAGCCCACCGACCACCCTCAGATCACATGCTGCGGGACCGCCACGGGAACGCTCAGTTATATGTGCTCTCGTAGAGGCTCTCGCCATGGCCCAAATCAGGATTGTGTTCGTGTGCCAAGGATGTGGAAAAGCTGCGCATTGCAGAGACTAAGTTGAAGCAATCGGCCAGCTAAATTTTGCCGATGGCGGTCCGCGATGCATTTCGTTGCATGATCGCAGTCCTCAGGCGAGGACTTGGTCTGGACAAGAGGAGTATAGAAAGCCAATCGTGGCAGCCAATCGTGAGCTCTTCAGGCTGGAAACGGCCGATCCCGATCTGCCAGCACCACAACACCTCCTCACGCGATGCACGAATCCAGGAAATCACGGCCATATCAAGCCTTTCCGTATTCTCGTCCCTCTGGCACACACTCGCAAGTGGCGCTGTCCTCGCCGCGGATACTGGCTACCCTCATCAAGCGACGGCGTCCCTGGCCCCGATGATGTCGAGGGGTAGGTCGACGCAACGCTCCAGCACCATGGCTTACTGTTTGTCTGGGCGCTGTACCTCGACAGGTGCCAGGGTGGTCGCCGCTGTGATGAGAGCTCGTTGATGACCCTTGCGTCAGCCCTGTTGTCCACGTGAGCAGCAGCAATGGCCCGATCAGATCACATCCATCTCTGCATGCGGCTTACTTCCCTTGCAAGGAACGCAGAGACATGGTGCGCGACATTGGCAGATTACTGCATCGAGACATCGCGGCTCTGTTGCTCACTAGCTGCGTCTTCCCCGCGAATTATGCTGTACGGTCCGCTCCATTGGCGACCTTTTCATGTTTTCTTGTTGTCCGAGCTCAGGTCCAATAGCAGCAGAGCCTTCGAACCTAATTGGCCACCAGCCCCTGTGCAAAGAAGATGACTGGGCGCTCTGAGCTTGTCAAGGATGTCCATTGCCGTATCCATTGACCCGTGCACCTGAACAAAATTCACCATGTCCCCTCATCACGATCGGCCCAGGCCGAATGCGTAGCAGAGCAGACAACTCAAAAGCCCACGAGATTCCCAACCCGGCGCACCCTCACTGATTTGCTCGGAAACTTGAATTTGTGTCGAACATAACTGTTTCACCATCATGTCGAACACTGTAGACAGCAACAGACCTGCGGACGCGCCTGCGAAAGGCAATGGACTCTATTATGCCGACAACGACAAAGATTTCGAGCTGCACCCCAACGACTCGCGCGACAATGCCTTGACCAAGATCAGAACTGCTGGCAGCATTGTCATGCCTCCCGAGATCTTTGAGAAGCTGTATCTGTCGCCCGAGAATAGGGTCAGGGGCGATTTGAGAAAGACATTTGGAAACCCAACGCCCATGTGAGTTCGACCTTCTAAGGAGCTGCCCATGGTTACTGACACTCTCAAGCGGCCTGGCCGGCTTTTTGCTGTCTTTGACTCCACTGTCCTGCTTTTTGATGGATTGGCGTGGGACTTTGACCGGACTTGGGGCCTCTGATATCGCGATCTACATCTTCTTTGGCGGCGTTCTAATGGTCGTCTCTGGTTTCTTTGAGGTATGCTTCAGTGGCCACGGTGGCTGGGCTGTGACTGACATTCCTCGGACATAGCTGATCCTTGGCAACACCTTCCCCGCTGTCGTTTTCACCACCTTTGGCGCATTCTGGTTCTCGTTCGGCGGGACCCTTCAGCCGTTCTATGGCGCCTGGGTTGCCTTCGCTGAAGACCCAGTCGCAGCTCCGCAGACCGGCCTCACGAATCCAACTTTCTTCAACGCATACGCGTTCTTCCTGCTGTTCATGGGCCTGCTTTGCCTGATCTACCTCATCTGTTCGGTTCGCACCAATTTGATTTTCTTCTTGATTTTCCTACCTTTGCCCCCGAATTTCGGCTGCTTGGCTGGTAGCTTTTGGTACACCGGTATGGGCGACGTGGCATTTGCGCAGACGCTGCAACTGGCTGGCGGAGCGATGGCTTTTGTTGTGTGTCTGCTCGGATGGTACCTCTTCACCGCGCTTATGTTGGCTTCCGTCGACGCGCCAATCTCTTTGCCAGGCAAGTCTTAACCTCAGCAAGTGCCCTAATCGACATTTGCTAATGTTTATTCAGTGTTCGACCTGTCTATCCGTATTAGGGGCGCAAGCGATCGGCAGCTAAAGGGCTCTCTTGAAGGGGATGTTTAAGAGATATGAGAGATGCACTGAGCATGGACTTGATATGAAGAATGTTCCGACATGTTGATACCCACGAATGTGTAGTCGATACATTAATGGCGTGCCTTGTTGAGAGATAGCGACCGTGCAACGTATTGGATGATGCTACCGTGTCTTCGCGCGCAACCGGTGATGATCGAACGTCAATGCGTCTCGACTTGTTGCTGTTTTGGTTGTCACTGCGTAGCGTTCTGTACTACAACCTGGAATGATATGGGGGCTTGTAGGCTTCGTATAAAAGCCCTAGCTAGACATGTCGCTCAAGTTCATGAGTCTGTAACTGTGGTACATGTTCTATCAGATGTCAAACAGAGACTCATGTGGTGAGCAAGGAATCGACTTACACTGATATTAGCGGCGGCTGACAGCGAGGGAGGAGCTCAAGGTGGGATGCTCCACAGCGCATCGAAAGGATAGTCAAAGTTGTCGACTGGCAGCAGAAACTCAGAGCTCCAGCTCGCGTAGTCCAGATCAAGAGCTGGAACTTCCGCTTCCGGTTGTATGTGCTTCGCAGCACTCGCAGTTCCCGTCGCAGTAGGTGTCACTGCTGGCTGCACATCCGGCATCGACGCACAGATCCTGTCGATGGGCTCTGAACACCTCTCAAGACAAAAGTCGGCGAGGTCCCAATTGGACTCCGCTTTAGCTCTGTGCAAGCGACCTTTGAATTGCGCCAACTTTTGGGCACACGTACGCTTCGTAGTATATTCTGTGGATTCTAAAAGGCACCGCAGAGTGATCCCGGCTGCTGTCACGAGAAGATGTGCGGTGTATGGCAACCAAAAGTCAGTGAGCTGCGCATGTGTCAACTCTGATACGAAGTCAATGAGAAGGAATGCAGCCTCACGGAGCATCCATAAACGATAAGGGCGAGCTTCTGCCAGGACTGCGCTCGTATCCGACGTGATGGTTTTGAATGCGATGCGACACAAAAGCAGCTTGATCGTCAGATGGCAGAAGCGCAGATTACTGGAACCATTCGTCACACATGCTCTCGATTCTGGCCGGAAGGAACCTGGCAACTGTGTTTCCCATTCGTCTAACGAGTGTTCAATGCGGCGCAAGCCTCGCATTGTCTCATCCTGGCCATTCTTGAGCGCGTAAACAAAGGGTAAAAGCTGTCCAAGGATGTGTGACAGCTTGCAGAGGTGAACAAACAAGGTTTGTGAAGACTGACTACGACCTTCGGATCCATCTTTTGCATCGAATACAGGCAGTGGCACGTCGCAGTTCTGGGGCTGAATCAGCGGCGGAGTTCCGTGAGCCAAACTTGCCCTGCATAGAAACAATCAATATGGTGAGAGGTTCGCATCTCACATGCTTTGCTCACCAATGATCATGAATTAACACGCCCCACCACAATCGTACGCGAACGTTCTTCTCGTGCTCGGTCGCTCGCCAATTCATAGGGTTGCGATGCAGGCCGAGACTGTGCGCAAGCGTTACAGTGCGTCCGAGTGTAATGACATTGCCGGATATCGAGAGTACAGGCCTTCCCACAAGATCAAGTAGCGCGGCATGTACCGTAGTGATGGTTGACTCTAAAAAATCCTCTTGGAGAGCAGAGACAGCCTGGTTGTACATGAAAGACAGATCTGGTTGCGGATGCGGCTGTAGGCTTTCTGATGTATGCCAGAAGTGCAAAGCTGCAGCATAAATGTCACAAAGTAGCGGAGATGAGATGCGGCTTCTGTCATGGAGCCAAAGATCTTTGAATGTCTTTTCATCGATGACGGGAAAACAAGGATGTAATTTGGAGAAATATCTATCCTCGTGTTAGTGTAGTCCGCCCGTCTCGCCTCTAGAATTTCATACAGCTCTACAACATCATCACGGAGTTTGCCCAGAACATTCTCCATAATTTCCCTCTGTTTCTCACCTGGTTCATTCTCTCTTCGAAGACCATGCCGGCGTCTTGGTACCGTCAGATACACAATGGGTTTTCCGGGGGCCGTAGATATGACGGTGTATGGCTTCGCGATCATTGCTCTCGCTGCACCATGTGAAGTCAGGTAACGCTCAAGCACTTCGATATCTTCAGCCATCGGTGGATTGAGCAAGAGGGACGATTCGTGTAGCGATGTGCCCGCGACGCTCGGAAACTGTGCAAGGCCCGGCTCCGTAGTGGCAGCATTCCCTCGACGTTTTACTGGGCGTTGACGCTGACCACTGGCCTCGTTCGCCCGCTTCTGCGTGAACTCGCATGTCAAGTCGCGTTCTCTGCAGAACCGGCACGGCAGTCCGGGGACATCGACGTTGCAGTGGATTTTCCGCTGACGGCACAAGTCACAGGCAGGAACTTTGTGTGATCGATACGGCCGACTGGTGGAGTTCGTCTCCGTTGCTGATGCCATTGGACCAAGCCGAAGAATGGAAGAAGACTCGGTGAAGTCAGGACGGAAACGTCGACGGGACGCGGGAAACTTGCTGCGCTGAGTCATCTCCACAGGCTTCATCTTTTCCGTATCTACTTCACCCGCAAACTGATTTACGTACTTTGCACCACAGACCCGCTTCGACAATGCTTACTGGTGCGATCTGTCTTTTGGATACTGCGGCACAGTCCCTGGTGTCGTCGCAAGAGCTTCTTCAATGATGCGTAGCCCCCGCTCGAGCTCTTCATCGGTCGTGGACAAAGGTGGTGCCAGCCTGAACACTCCACCGAAAGATGGCATAGTGCTCAACTGGGCCCACAGTCCTAGTTCACCCATCTTCTCTGCGATCGCACTACCGAGCTCCGAGTCGCCCACCTTTGTCTCGCGATTTGCCACGATCTCCATGCCTGCCATCAAACCTCTTCCACGAACGTCACCAATGCAACCATAGCGAGACTGTAGAAGACGCAGTCGCTGCTGAAATTTCTGTCCTAGCTCGCGAGACCGTGCAACCAAGTTGTCTCGCACCACGATCTCCAGTACTTTGTCACCAACACTCGCCGGCAGCGGGTCATTGATGTGCGTTGTATAGAACAGAAAACCGTTGTCCTTTGCGAAGGTGGCTACGCGATCGCTCGTCACGACTGCGCTGAGCGGCAGCCCGTTGCCCACTAACGATGTCAGCAAGCGAACTATGCCAAGGGAAGAAGTCCTCACAGGTCTTGCTCAATGTCAAGATGTCTGGCACCACGCCCCCGTCCTCCGCAAAGTGCTGGAAAGCGAACATGTCTCCTGCTCTGCCTATACCGGTCTGGGCTTCGTCGATGATGAGGAGCATCCTCCTCCTTTCACAATGTTGCTTCATCGCTTTCAGATAGCCCGGCGGGAGGACTAACATGCCACCACTGCTCAAGATTGGCTCAAGAATGACTGCAGCTAGGCTGCCGCAAGACTGCTTGTCCACAAGATCCCATCCATAGTCAAGCTCAGTTTTCCAGTCATGCGAGCCGTCTGGATGACGAAAGATCGAACGATAGCTATTCGGTGTTGGCAAGCAAAGATTTCCCGGCATGATTGGGCCGTAGCCTGCGCGGCCGGAATGGTACTGCGCGGCAATGGCGCCGCTAGTGACGCCGT